>VYZV01023253.1:7699-34757 GCA_013401275.1 Pandion haliaetus | reverse complement strand
AAAGGAGACTTTACTGAGGAGCTGACTTTTACCTCAGGCCGTCAAGTCAGTCAGTGGCCAGCTTGTCAATTTCCAATAAATTTTATATTTTTCACCCGTGTCAGGCACCATTCTTTGTGGAAACAGTTCCACATATGTATCTACCAAATTGTCTCATGTTTTCAATTAATCTCTTCCTTTTAAAAAACGTATTCTTGTTATGAAGGTTATAAAAACTTGGCAACAGCTAGCTTGGTGATGTACTGTTGCAGCTGCTTGTCAAGGTGGCCACTATTGTTCTGCTGTTCCTTATGCTTTCTTCCTTCTCTCCTATCCGAAATAGGATGCCTCAAATTGTAATCTAAGTGGGTGGAAAAAGGATTTAAAACTTTGGAGTAATGGCTGTCTTTGTTTTAGATGTGTACAGTAAAATGGAGTCTTGGTTAGAAGACTAAGTAGTATTCCCTGCTACCACATGGTTACATTCGTCCCGAGTCTTGTTCTGTGTGATACAGATATATTCTCATATTCTTAAACTGTGAAAATAATTCAGGTGATAATCTCATAATCACTTGCTCTGTTTTATTGTTGCCAAGACATAATGGAAAAATTCATTACTAGGTCATAGTTTTGCCATTTTATTATGTCTGTTAAAAAAACAGAAATCCCATTATGGTGTAAAACCTATGGAAACAATTTTTTCACTGCATTATTAGCTCCTAATGTCTGACATTTAGTCTGATTAAATAGGAAAAAACTATATAAGACATAATTTGAGTCTAGCTGGCTTTGGTTTTCTTCGAATGTCAGTAGAAAAAAAACCTGTAGAATAGGAATTTGTTCCTTCAGTAGGGCCTTTATCTTACTTAATAAGAATACTCTGCTGTGATTGCTATCTATCTGTTGCAGGTTCTGAAAGTACTACCAATGAAGATTATCAGAGCATCGCACTATATTTTGAAGGAGAAAAGAAACATTTTCAGGCGGGAAAGTTTTTCTTGCTGTGTGGTCAATATGGACGGGTCAGTACTTAAAGGATAAAACAGTGATAGTTAAAAAATTCATAGAAACTGTTCAAAATACAGTACTTCAAAATCAGGGAAGTTCCTAGTAGACTTGAGCTGCCTTAACTGATAACATACTGATATTTTTTAAAATTGTGAAAAACATAACTATTTATATTTACAATTATCCACATTGTATTCTGTGAATTATACACTGCCATGCACATAACTTTCACAGCAGTAGAGGGTCCAGGTGGATCAATGGTATAATATTCTCAATGAATCTCTAAATATCATGTACACAGAAGTTGAATTTATTTATATTTTATTAGCTTAACCAGTGAAGACTTGGTTGCTAATTAATTAATTTAATACTGTAGCGTGCCCTAACTTAAAGCTTTTTTTTAAAAAAGGAAATATGTTAATTGAAGTATGTCGATAGACACACTTCCTTTTGGTCAGTTACAAATCAGTGAACTGATGCTTATTAAATGTTTGACTTTGCGTACTGAACACATACTGAAAAAATATGACTGATTTTTGCAAATTAGAGCCATTGTAGGTGACCCCTCCTTCAACTGGGGCACAGGGGGGATCCAGTGGCACATTAATCATTAATTTCTTCTCATCATATTGCTGTGAGCATCTTTCACAGTTAGACGAAGGTATACACCAGAATTTGGCAAAGACTCAACTCTTCTTTCCTGCACGAGTATCAGTATAAGCAGCTACTACCTCTGTAGTGTATGTGGTTATCCTTATGGCTGTAAAATACAGTCAAGATAAGCATTCAGTGTGCCACTTGTCTGTCAAAATGCAGAGAGAAATAACTTGATAAAAATTAGGAAAATGTTAATTTCACGTGTCTCAATTTTGACTTTTCTTTTGTATCGTTGTAGGCATTAAAGCACTTCATGAAAAGTCCAAGCACAGAAGATAACTTGGCTATAGAAATGGCAATTGAAACAGTAAGCAACTTTGCTAAAACAAAAAATTCTTCATCTTTTCGAGAAGTTTACTTTCAGTATTGTGACATTTTCCTAGCGTCAGTGAGTGTATTTGGACATATTGCAAATAGAAGGAAAACTGTATCAGTGAAGGTGATATCTAAACATTAAAAATGTAGAAGTTAATACTGACACCAGAGGAAAATGTGTTTTCAGTCTTTCAAAGGAGGGTTTATGAATTCATTCAGTTTTTTGTGGTAGTGTGTCATACATCTGAGTTTGGAATTTTCTTTTTTAGCAATATCCATATATGATTTTTCAGTTTTGCTGATTTTTGCAGTCTGCACACTGCAGTTAGAGAGGTCAGTATGCCTCCATTCTCACTCACTGTCACAGAATCACAGAATGGTTGAGATTGGACGGAACCTCTGAAGGTCATTTGATCCAACCCCTCTGCTCAAGCAGGGCCACCTAGAGTCAGTTGCCCAGGTCCATGTCCAGATAGCTTTTGAATATCTCCAAGGAGGGAGACTCCACAACCTCCCTGGACAACCTGTGCCAGTGCTTAGTCATCCTCACAGTGAAAAAGTGTTTCATGATATTCAGATAGAGCCTCCCATGTTTCAGCTGGTGCCCATTGCCTCTTTTCCTGTCACTGGGCTCCACTAAAGAGAGCCTGGCTCCTTCCTCTTTGCGCCCTCCCTTCAAGTATTTATACAATTGACAAGATCCTCCCCGAGCCTTCTCCAGCCTCAACAGTCCCAGCTCTCTCAGCCTTTCCTCATGAGCGATGCTCCAGGCCCTTCATCATCTTAGTGGCCCTTTGCTGGACTCTCTGCAGTATGTCCCTATCTCTCTTGTATTGAGGAGCCCAGAACTGAACACAGTACTCCAGGTGTGGCCTCACCTGGAATAGAGGGGAATGATCACCTGCGTTGACTTGCTGGCAACACTCCTTCTAATGCAGCCCAGGATACCTTAGCCTCTTTTGCTGCAGGGGCAGATTGGTGACTCGTGTTCAACTTGGTGACACCCAGGTCCTTTTCTGCAAAGCTGCTTTCCAGTTGGGTGGCCCCCAGCATGTACTGGCACATGGGCTTGTTCCTCCCCAGGTGCAGTATTTTGCACTTCCCTTTGTTTCTGTCCACCCATTTCTCCAGCGTGTCAAGGACCCTTTGGATGGCAGCACAGCCCTCTGGTGTATCAGCCACTCCACACAGTTTTGTGTCATCAGCAAGCTTGCTAAGAGTGTGCTCTGCCCCATCATCCAGATCGGACTGGACCCAGTGTTGACCCCTGGAGTACACTGCTAGCTGCTGGCCTGCAACTTCTTCACCTTCTCAATGAGGATGTTATGGGAGATAGTGTCAAAAACCTTTCTGAAGTCAAGGTAGACAATATCCACTGCTCACTGCTCTCAGCATCCACTGTCAGACAGAAGACCAGTTGCACCATCAGTCTTACTAACACCTTTTGGTTTTCATCCTTATTATCTCTAAAAATCTCTTTTCCATCCCTAAAAAAAGAAGAAATTTGGGATGAAGCAATCTTTGCTTAGTTATTTTGCTCATGATCTCCAAATTTCTGTAGTTACCAGGTCTCCAGCTCATGCTGCACCTCAGTACGTGTGAAGCTACTCTGTTTCTTGTGATTCCTTTCTAGACAATATATGCTGAAAACCTGCCTAAGCAGGCCCATTGCCAGCTTCCATCTAAGCATCCACTGTTGTCGTGTCAAGGTTTAACCCCAGCCAGCAGCTAAGCACCACGCAGCCGCTCACTCACTTCCCCCCCACACCCAGTGGGATGGGGGAGAAAATCGGGAAAAGAACTAAAACTCGTGGGTTGAGCTAAGAACGGTTTAACAGAACAGAAAAGAAGAAAGTAATAGTGATAATGATAACACTAATGAAATGACAACAGTAATAATAAAAGGATTGGAATATACAAGTGATGCACAATACAATTGCTCACCATACGCTGACGGATGCACCTGGTAGTCCCCGAGCCGCGATGCCCCCCCAAGTTCCTAAAACGTCACAAGGTATGGAATACTCCGTTGGCCACTTTGGGTCAGCTGCCCTGACTGTGTCCCCTCCCAACTTCTTGTGCCCCTCCAGCCTTCTTGCTGGCTGGGCATCAGAAGCTGAAAAGTTCTTGACTTAATATAAACACTACTTCACAACAACCAAAAACAACAGTGTGTTATCAACATTCTTCTCATACTGAACTCAAAAACATAGCCCTATACCAGCCACTAGGAAGACAATTAACTCTATCCCAGCTGAAACCAGGACAACTGTGACTTTCACTTTCTGTCATTCAAACCATGCTCAGACTGCCTCTGTATCATTGAAGAACTCACAGCTTTGAAAATCTTAAGTATCACTAGAGGTTTTTCAGACTCTTAAGCAGTAGACCTGACTCTGCTTAGAGATAGCACAGTGCTCTTGAGGCCTTCCATCTCACAGAGCTGTTGGCAAGGCTTGTGAGACTGAAGTTTGAGGTGTCTAATGCTTTCCTCTGGGTACAGATGTTTCAGCCCAAATGAATAAACCAAAGGCTATTAAACAGCCCAAAGACTATTGCTGCAGTTGTACCTTATGTATCCTTGTGGAATCTCAACATCTCAGCCATATTTCTGAGACTGTCTCTTCAACCGGCCAGATAGTGCTGGCTCTATTCTAGTGACCAGCATTGAATATTCCTCTGAGACACAAATTGTGCTGGGTTGCTAGACATAGCTTTGTGACAGCAGGCTTCAGCTCATGGTCCCTACATTCAGATGCCTTCCCCTCACTGAAGCAGAGGAACAGTTCATGCTGGTAGAGACGTATTTAGTTACAATCCTCTGACATAACACATTAGAAAGTAAACATGATCTACTGCATGTCAAAGCTGATGAAACAAGTAATCATCTGGTTTGAATGCACAGAACTAAAAAAAATCATGTTTTAAATCTATCTAGTTTCAGTGGTTTTTTGGAAAGCCTCCTTATGAGCATTTTTCCTTTCTTTCATATCATAATTTCTTCTGTCTTTATTTAATAGGTGGGACGGGCAAAAGATGAAGCCCTAACAAATCAGCTGATAGACTATCTTATGGGAGAGAGTGATGGCATGCCCAAGGTATTATATTTTTATCACTGCTATTGTGTCATGTTGTGCTACAAGATCTTCTGAGCTTATTTTGTAAAATTAAAATTTTTGGTAGACACGGGTTGTGTTTTAGTTTGGTTTCGTTAAGGAGCAAGACTTACATGATCACTCTGTGAGTCATTCACCCAGTACCTTCAGTTTCAGAATGGTAAGAAAGGCAGTAACTATCTTAGATATAATCATCTTTCTCCAAGCTTTAAGAAAGCAGGTAGTTGGACAGAGGAAATTCAAATTAACGCTTACACTGAGGAGAAGAGACAAAACTTAGCTGTTTGTTCATGCCAGTTAGCCAGCTGGCTGTTGCCTTTCCCAGATGGACAGTCAGCATGTGTGTGTCTCAAGACTAGCTACAGGACTGATCTCTTCCTGCAGTGTGGGGAGTTTGTCTAACTGTTGCAGTGGAAGAAAGTAAGGTGGTAAATAGGAGATGAAGGACAAAAACCCAAAGATGATCAGGCTACATAAGTTCCTGTATTCACACATCAACGTAAGACATGAAAAGTTGTGGACAGATTTTCAAAATTACCAGCTCCCTGTTGATTTCTGAAGTGATTAATGACCATGTTTTCAAAGTGAGCTTAGCACAAAGCAACTCAAAAATGTGCCACTGAGATCACTTGAAAATGTAACGGCTTCATGTGGATGTCCATATGACAGTTAAACCTTATTTTAAAAAAATTACCTTTCTTTTTGGATTTCTTATTATGTAGAAGTATTTAGTTTAAAGTTTGAATTGATTATTCATAGAGTCAATTTCATCTGCGGGTATAGGCTGAAGTTCTGTAAACTAAAACACAGAGTTTCTGTTCTGTGTTGGAGAATAAAATTACGTATTTAATTTATGATAGAAAATTTAAAAAACCAGGAAGCACATTTGAAGATGTTTAGCAACATACCTTCCTGACATGGAAGTTTTATTCTCCTATTGTTGATCAAATACTGTGGACACTGATTTTTATGTTTTCACTCATCATTGTCATAGAAAATCTTCTTTGGATCCTTAGAACCTTACATTTTTTTTTCTTTTGTACTGTTTAGGAGGTACTTTGTGAGATAAGAGGTGCTCCGTGCTATAAGGCTTCTTTTAATGTCATGATCAATTGATAAAATTTAGAAAGGACTGTTACTTTTCTTTTGGATTTCCTGCTCCTTTGTTAAAAGCAAACCATTCACTGGGTGTAATAAAAGGCTTTTGGCAGACTGGTAGACAACTTCATCTTTTTCTGTCTTGTATATACAGATTTGGGAGTTGGAAGATACTTGCTGACAGATTTTTGTGTATTAGTTGCCAATGCCATAGGTTTGGTAATAAAAAAACATGATTGCTCACAAACTAAGCAGAACATAGATTAGATCTGTGCTATATATACAATACAAGAAGTATATTTTGACCATATCCGTTGGTATGATTTTTTTTTCCAAGGCAGATTAAAAATGTCTACTGTAAATACGACGTTAGACATCAGAACAGCAGCATTTGAGGTTAAGATGACAAACAGCTCTTTTGCAGAGCGACTGCTGATGGGCTGTCTGGTTTCTCTGAGTTTGAGCTATAGAAAAACAGGCTTCACAGTCTATTTTTGGCTTTGATGCCCATAGAGCTTATGGTACATTCAGTCATATTTGGGCTCGAGTTCATGGAACTGAGTGGCTGAGCCACTTCAAGTTTTACTGCCTGTTACAGCAGAACTTGAATGTGAGCTACATGGTGCTGCACCCATGTTTTTCTACTGTGAAAACCAGACCTCGAGTGCAGACATTGCAGTCTGCAATTAATTCCTTAGTCAAGGAATTTAAGGTCTCATACAAACTCACAGTAAATACAGTGAGATGCAAAATTACGTGTATGGAAGAGTAAGTTCTGCCATACTGAGGGGAGTAAGGTTTGGTAATGATGGAGAGGCCGTGGTCTTGGTGCAGTAAGTTTATTTCACCCCTGATATTATAGCTGTGGTTTATGATTCTGTTGGGAGATTAGAAATTCTGGCTCTTTCCTCTTTGTATGGTGCCTAGAGATTAAGGGTTTGATATTTTAGACTTTTAGAGACACCAAACAGTTGATGACCAAGCCAACTTTGCTTTTATAAAATTAGTTTTAAAAAAAACCAAAACCCCTCTGTCTGTTATTTACCTGTTATTATTTACCTGTAATTTGAAATGTGAACATTAATAAAATTATGAGAGAAGGAAAACATAGTGAAACAAACGAAATTCAACTGCAAGAGACCAGAAGAGAATGAAGCTGTTGGAGGCATTAGATGAAAAATCTGTGCGTCATTAGTGTAAGCAAAAGTAATTTCATATTTATGCTGAAAGTTGGGTGGACAGAAACTGTAGCATCCAATCTTTTTTCTAAAAGCAGCAGCCTAGTCATCTGGTTGAAAGAATTGCATAGGTCTGGATTAAGGAAGTGAGCTACAGTATGATCTCCATAGTGAAGAGGTTCTAAATGTTGTAGAAACATTTGGGAATTTTGTGAATGCTGTAATAATTGCTATATTTAACATTGTTTTGAACTTCAGTGTAGAGCTTTCTTTTCCATGTTTAAAAACTCTCTCTTGTTCTTCTGAATGCTTTAATCCAATCTGCCATAGTCTCTCTCTGTGAGTAACAAAATTTTACTTTATCAAATCATACATATTTGTTTTTAAAATCTACTTAAAAAAACAGTTCATCTTTGTCCTTATTATGCTATGGAGACAGTGTTCTTGAAATTATCGAGCAAATAGGGTTGTTTTTAGAGAATAGCAGCTTTTATGTGGTGGTATTTCTGTAAAGCTGAAAGTAAGAGTTAACCTAAAGTAACCATGCAGCAGAAACTTGCTTATCCTTTCAAACATTGATCTTCAAAACAGATCATCGCTCACAGCAGCCCGAGTGCTTTAAATCTTTCACAGCCAACAATTTTGTGGCATTTTAATGAAGTACCATATTATCAAAATTATTATGTTTACCACAATTTTGCTACACTGTTGTCTGACTAATTATAAACTATTTCTTAATGTGTTACTATGTCAACTGTTGTATTTGTTAACTTTAACATGTAAACTTTCTTAATTTGTCACGTGTTCTTTTGTAATTTTTCAGGGAGCGTTAACTAGCAAGGTTCTGCTGTCTTCTGTGTGTATTTTCTAAGTATATGTGTTTTAAAAAGCTGAACTAAATTAAAATCATGGCTATCTAATATTAAGATCAGTTAGACTGCAATAATAAATTTGTCCAAATACCTTAGGAAATGTGTTGTCAACTGAAAATTCATTCCTGCATTTTTTGCTTTTAAAATGGCTAACTTCAAAGGTAAGAATATGAAAGTAAAATATGAGACTAATTTTTCTTAAATGCCTTCTACTTTTATATTTTTTCTACATATGGCTGCTACGCAAGTCATTTAAATAAATTAGTTAAGTATAGTTAGGGACATGGCAAATACCATATAAGACCACTGGTCTGTGC
This sequence comes from Pandion haliaetus, assembly GCA_013401275.1. Taxonomy (NCBI): domain Eukaryota; kingdom Metazoa; phylum Chordata; class Aves; order Accipitriformes; family Pandionidae; genus Pandion; species Pandion haliaetus. Next base: position 26,217 of record VYZV01023253.1, on the reverse strand, counting down.
TGGGACAGGATCCTTCTCCTGCTGCAGCAGGAGAAAAAGGAGAAGCAGCCTGGATGGGGAAGAAGTGCAGCCTTCTGCTATCATCAGTTCGACGACCATCTGTGGTCATTAAGAGGTGTCAGAAGTTGGGCAGAATTACATCATAACCTACCATTCATAATAATTTTTGTTTTGCCCCACTCAGGAAGTAGCAATTTTCCTTTTTAAGGCAGTTTACAGTGGATAAATAATATGTGCTAATATAAGTAGTTGTAGTTACTTTATTGTCCAGATAACTACTTCATTATTGGTAAGTTACGGTTCTTGCAATGTTCAACCTTTTGATCATGTGTTATTTAAAATTCTGCTCCATCAATAGTTTAAAAGTAACTACTTTTGGTCGCTTGATGTTTTTCCTTATATTGCAAGTTAAAAAGAAGACTCTGACTTGCCTTTTTTCTCTCTGTATGCCAGTCTTTCTCTCTTGCTTTTATTTCTGTGATTTTTTTTTTTTGTCATTTTTTCCTCATTTTGCCTCTCAAGTAGGGAGTTAATCTTTGCAGTCATCTTCTTTATAAGGAAATGTCTTTATATCTTTCATATTTCTGTTCCTTTCAATTTCTGCTTTTTTTGCTATGTGTTTGAGACTTCTATACAAAACCCACACAGTGTTCCAGAGAACAGCACAACACTGATGAATACAGTTCTTTTTAAAGAATTTTTTATACCATTTTAACATAGAATACACATTGTAAATGTTTGGGTTTACTACTAATATTGCAGAATTAGTTGGCTTGGTTTTTTGCTAAGCTGTCTATAAATCTACGAGTGTCTTTTTTTTTTTTTTCTGGTTTTGTACATTTAAGTTGGAACCATACCATTATATACAATATTTCAGCTTAATTTCATCTTGATTTACTAGTTAAAAGATTATCGTGTACAGACTTTACTTTTTATTGATCCCATTTTAGAAATCACTGCTAAAGGCATAAAATAGTGGCACTAGCCCAGGTTTGGTTTTTTTCACTTAATAGTTCCTTTTCATCATAAGCAAGGTCATTTTATTTTGTATTTAGCTGTATTTTTAGGCATGACCTCTTTTGAGGATTTTTGCAAAATCCTTATGAAAGACCAATTCTCTTTTCTCTTGTTTATTTTTTTTTTTTTTTCACTAGTGTGCTAGAAATTTGAGTACACATTACAAAAATAGAACTCATGTTCGTTTTCTTCAATACTGCCATCTTGGTTTTATAAAGTTTTGTTTTTAAATTATTTCAATAATTTTCCTGCTGTTGGATTGCCAGTTCTTGAATCATGTAATATATCAAAAGTACGTAGTACAGGAAATTATAAATTTTATGCATTTTGTTAGCTGATTGTCCCCTTAATTTTCAATTTTTTAGCTGTCTTGGATGTCTACCATCTGGTCCCAGAACAATACACTCTTTAATGGCCAGATTTTGTCATCCGCACTAAGCAATGTTTGCATCTAGATCCATAACACAATTTAAATATTTCTAGCAAGATTTTGATTTCTGAAAGGAGTCCTTTGGTTCTTTTCTGACACCATAAATGCCTATACGGCTGAAGTTGTTGGGTTTCCACCAGTACAAGTCTCTACGTGCCTAACGGCCTGCGGCTTTGTGCATCCATATCGACAGGGTTTGGCAACTAACTGCCACAACTCAGTCGGGGTCCTCGATGTGGGTGTTTATCTGACTACTAATGGCCAAAACTTGCAGGTGAACATAGCGTGGCTAAAGCATGTTGATGTGAAGAGCTCTTCTCGAAACAAGCCAGCTTGTCTGCTTTAAAGAATGTGGTGGTGGGATGAGCAAATAAAGACGGGGAATACAGCAGTATGTATTTAGTTAGCATTAATTGCTTTTGTATGATTTAATTAAGGATGCCAAGTACCTATTCCGCTTATACATGGCACTAAAGCAATACCGAGAAGCTGCCAGAACTGCTATAATAATTGCCAGGGAGGAGCAGTGTTCAGGTAAGTCTGTTTTCTTTGATGTGACAACATCTCTGACACTATATCCTTGCAGTACTTACGTGTTGTGGTTTAACCCCAGCCAGCAGCTAAGCACCACGCAGCCGCTCACTCACTTCCCCCCCACACCCAGTGGGATGGGGGAGAAAATCGGGAAAAGAACTAAAACTCGTGGGTTGAGATAAGAATGGTTTAATAGAACAGAAAAGAAGAAACTAATAATGATAATGATAACACTAATGAAATGACAACAGTAATAATAAAAGGATTGGAATATACAGGTGATGCACAGTGCAATTGCTCACCACCCACCAACCGATGTGCCCATTAGTCCCCGAGTGGTGATCCCCCCGACCCAGTTCCTAAATGTCACATGGTATGGAATACCCTGTTGGCCACTTTGGGTCAGCTCCCCTGACTGTGTCCCCTCCCAGCTTCTTGTGCCCCTCCAGCCTTCTTGCTGGCTGGGTATCAGAGGCCAAAAAACCTTGACTTTAGACTAAACATTACTTAGCAACAACTGAAAACATCAGTGCGTTAGCAACATTCTTCTCATACCTAACTCAAAAACATAGCACTATACCAGCTACTAGGAAGACAATTAACTCTATCCCAGCTGAAACCAGGACATTATAGTACTGTTATTTATATAGGATTATACTTAGAAAAGACATGTATCGGTGCTTTTAATTATATTCAAGTTTAATTTTTAATTTGAAGTAGCCTTTGTGAAATGGTTGGGACATATACCTGTATATTAAATATTGGAAGAAAAGAAAATTGTAGAAAATATCTGCATTCCTTATTACATTCAAGTAAACATAGTGATTAAGATTGCCTGCAACTTTTGTGTGTATCACAGATCTTGGAATTGCAGTTTCTACATTCTATCTGACTTGGATACTGATCCTTTAGTCTTTGCATGTTTTTTTTTCAGTGGGAGATGTGCCCAGGGGATTATTTCTGTTGAAGGATCCGGAGACCTGCTTACCTAAGCCTTGTTTTCCCCTGTAATAGGTAGCTGAAGTCAGAAATAGAAAAAAAAGTAGTAAGAGACAGGGCTGAAAGCAAAACAGCTATCACCTCCATTATTCGTGCTCTTCTGTAGCCATGGCAACAGTCCTATCATAACTGCTTGCTTTTCATTTCAAGTAAGTTAAGAAAAATATCTATAAAGGAAGAACAGCAGCCTCAGGAGCAGCCCAGGCAAATTAACATTCATGGACTGCTCCTCAGCATTGGGCTAAGGAGTGGAAAATCTCTTAAACCCTTGGCAAGCATGGTCTCCCAATTCATCATAGTAATGAATAATGCATTTGTGCTAATTATGTAAGCAGGAAATGTAAAGGCTCAAGGGTTTAAATATTTACTAGCTTCTCTGAATCTGAAAGCTTATATCTAAAACGCAGTATCCCATGTTGTATTTCATATTCCCTAATAGTATAGATGTGTTCTGCAACAGTGTAATAATAAGCACAATATTTTTCTCATTGAAGTCTCCAATCTTGCAGTAACTGTTTCCTCCTCTTCCTTCAGGAGATTCCAGTGAGTTTGATTCTGAAGTTTGCGCCAATATAGTTTGTTCTTTCCTTAAAAAAACATTTTAAAATAATATTTAGGTCATAGTGTTTGGTATTTTCCTTTGGGTATGCCATTTTATGTGCAATTTAAGTTGTTTTTATGTAATCACATGATTTTAAGACTGATCATATTATACTGAGAGATAGTAACACAGCATGAGAAATTGATGTTGTTTTCCAGTAACTAATTCTGGAGTCATATTTAGCTGCCTGACACAAATTCCACAGGTTGATTCAATTGTAGTACACATAACAACACATAATAAATTGCTCTGTAGAGTAAAAACATTTGCTGATAGAAAAATATAAAGAGATAGAGGAAAAAAGTTTGCTGAAATAACTGAATCTGAAATTTCCTTTAAATGCCTCCAACTGCAAAGCGTATACTCTAATAATGTAATGTAATAATGTAAAAACAAACAAACAAAAAAACTCCAACCCAAAATAAAGCAAGAACAAACAACTAGCTAAGAGTCGACTAACCGTACTAAACACTCGTCGTTTTCAGCTACATTGATAATGTAATAAAATCCAGTGGTTTCTGGACAATCCTTCATAGTAACCTTGAAGCAGTATAATCTAGTGAATTATTATTCAAATTTTAATTATCTCTCTGACAGGTTTTGGGTTTGTTTGGTTGCAGAGGCAAGGAGTTGCCAAAGCAAATGATAAAGTATGTTAAATTAACATTTAAACAACAGCTTTTGAATATCTGACATTGAAGAACAAAAAGAAGTAACATCTCTAAATGCTCTAAAAATACCTTTTCTTCTCTTTATTGTGGAAGCAATGTATTGGATACAGCATCTTCCATTTTTAAAGTTTCATTATATTAAGTTGTTATCCACACACGTATTTTGATACTGTTTAGATGAGTTCTCCAACTGTAATTTTTTTCCTCATTTAACTCCCTGGCTGATACTGTTTGGGATACTGTGACAAGCAACTGCTTGTGACTTTCCAAAGAAATTGTCATGCAAAGCTTTTGCTCTAAGAATCAACATAACTTCCTGCTCAGCTTCCATATATGTCATTAGTAAAGAAATTGAAAAATTAAATTTAAAAATTCAATTATGAAAAATAAATTAAATTATGAAAAACTAAATTTACTGGGGTTTTTTTGGTTTGGTTTTTTTTTTTTTTAGGAAACTACCGAAATGCACATGATGTTCTTTTCAGTATGTATTCAGAGTTAAAGACCCAGAAGATTAAAATTCCTTCTGAGATGGCTACAAACCTTATGATTCTACACAGCTATATTTTAGTGAAGGTAAAGAATTGAGAAACTGAATTTATGCATAAGTTGCACAGTCTCTATTTATCGAACCGTACATATGGATGCTCTGTATACATAAATTACATTGTCATATAGGTTGTATCACAAAATCCAAGTGCATGCTAACAGCAAGATTCAGGAGGACAATCCATGGTTGTTTCTGCCTCTTTGATTAGCATATTCTTTTTTTAAATACTGAATAATTAAAAACATATATATGGCTTCCTGTATTTCTTTTGCATTCTTACTTACAAATATTATGCTACTAGTACAATTATTAATTATTTGTTTTAATTATTAATTACTATTATCCATAAGCAGATCACTGCTTTTTCTGTAAATGTAATTAAGCAGGGGGGCTCAAGTGATTTCTAGTAGTTAACCCATGGCCCATCGGGATATCCATTCAGCCTACAGCCAGCTTCTGGCCTGCCTCTCTACCAGCAGTGAGGCAAGAGCAGGCAAATAGTGAGCTGAAGGCCAGACACACTGTTCTGGGAAAGAGCCACTATAAAGTCTCTGGTCCTTTCTCTGGTGCGTGGTACATCTCTGCTCAGTTTCGCCAAAGAGCCGTGGGCGTGCAGCTCCCAGAAGGACGAACGCCAAGGGCAGGCTGCAGGAATCACTCTATAATGGCTGCAGTTAATTCGATACGTTTATTGTATTCCAGACTCACGTGAGACGAGGTGATCACATGAAGGGAGCACGTATGCTTATACGTGTAGCCAACAACATCAGCAAGTTCCCGTCACGTAAGTGCCGATGGCATAGACGAGCATGCTGTGCTCTACAGGATGATTCATTAATCATTGCGTTAGAAGGTACATTCTCCCCCTATGATCCTATAGGGCGCACGACTAAGTGTAAACATACACAGTGTGCTCTGCCATCCTCCCCAGGATAGTTCTTTGATACACAGCCTCCGGGATGGGTTCCTCACCAGCAGCTTAATCTGTCCCCACCCACCGTAGCTGCAGTACTGAGCTGCCTGAACCACACACACAGTCTCAGGATCGTCTGTAGTGAACTGATTGGTTCTGTGACTTTATCACAAAACCTTAATCAGTCTTTGGGTACGTGGAAAATGTAGACGAAAATGTAGACTTTAAAAGCACAAACCAGATTTGGGAGAAATGGTTATAATCAAAACATTCCTGCTGCCATGCTGAGCTTCAGGAATGCAAGGCAATGAGAGGTGAAACCATGACGTTCTTGTATGTGGTTACAGGAATTGCACAAGTTGTGCAACTGTGTACCCCGAGGAAGAGGAAAAATACTGTCGTTTTTCATCAGTACCTTTTTAGCCATATTAGCTTAAAGGCTTTCAACATTAATATTGGTAAATATTTGACATTGTTTCATTCTATTATAGACATTGTGCCAATTTTGACTTCAACTGTAATTGAGTGTCATAGAGCAGGATTGAAGAACTCTGCCTTCAGTTTTGCTGCTATGTTGATGAGACCCGAGTATCGTAATAAAATAGATCTTAAATACAAAAAGAAAATTGAAGCAATGGTCAGGTGAGCACTGTTAATCTGTACTTTCACATGTACACAATGTCAAGGCTTTATTTGTAACGTTATTTTTTGCTCATAAAGCCTACAGGCTTTTTCATGTTATTTCACTATCTCAAATTTTGACGGCTAAGAGCCATTTCCCCCCTTCTCTAAAAATGATAGGCTTTTCTGTTCCCTTGGACGCAATAAACCTTAAGTGCAGTGTGTACGTAAAATGCTTCCTAACCAGCAGCAACACCTCGGGACATGGTTTAGTGGGCATGGTGGTGTTGGGTTGACGGTTGGACTTGATGATCTTAGAGGTCTTTTCCAAACTTAATGATTGATTGATTTTCCATCTTGTCCATACAGACCTCAGTGCAGCCATAGGGCTTTAGTTGTTCTGTAGTTAGAAACGTACATGTAAACTGGTAGCTCCTACAGCATCAGCAGTATGCTCTTCTGTGATTTAGGCTACTGACTAAATGGCTAAGATAAAAAAAGAACGGAAGGGCAAATAAAATAGATGAATTCTTAACATTTGCTTCCTTATCTGAAGTTCTGTTTTGATAGATCCTAGCCAATATTTTCTGCCGGAGGAAGAAGCGTAGGTGAGTGTGTAAGAGCAGGGCAAGCATATGTAATGGTTTTCTTATTTGAGCCTCTAACGATTTTGAGGTTCAGGGACTTGCTGAGCCCATATGGGCGTTTTAAGGTATTTAAGTTTCTAAGCTCTCCGTGAGCTTATCCAATCTCTCTGCTTGAAGCCATGTAAATTTTTAGTGACAGGTGACTCCTGTGATGGGAAGTTCCATTGTGTCAAGACTGGTCCCTAGCTACTTTAATGTGATGCCTTGTAGTTTTCCACTTGGGAGAGATCTAGCCTTTTCTGTGTCACTTACAATTTTATAGATCTCTTTTTTTTTTTTTTTTTTTTTTTTCATTTCCCTTCTATCAATGAGTCATATCTTTTCAGGACCTGAAGAGTCTCAGCTTACATAGTTACTCGTTTATGGATACTGATCCTTAACGGCCTTTCTTTGAAACACTTTTACCTTTTTGGAGGAGGCAGGACCAAAACTACACTTTGCATTTAAGATGTGGGCAACCCACAGATTTATGTAGTAGAAGAATGACTCTGTGTTCCACCCTACTTGATTTGCTTTGACTGTTTTTAAAGCAAGCTGATGTTTTCATAGTATATATTATAATTGCAAGATCCTGCTCCTATGCCACAGCAGTTCAGAGTCCATCACCTTATACGTGGAAACTTTTCCAACAGGCCTTGCTTTGGCTTCCCCTCACCCTTGTATTTTCTTGTCACAAAGTTCTTCTGGAATTCTTTGAAGCTGGCTCTGGCCCATATCGGTCTGAATATTAGATACAAGCTGCGGCATCACATTATTTTCACTTGTATTTTATGAGCTTGCAGAACAGCAGTAGGTTACCACAGATGTGTACTGTGAGAACTGTTTAGTATCTTTTAAACGTTTTCTTAATTAATGTGAAGTTCTTCCCTATTACCTGCTTGTTAATATTTCTAGAACATTCCAGTAAGCTTCCAAAATATGACATCAATGCTAAAAGCCATGTTGACTCGTTCTTAATCTATCAATCACCACATTTATCCGTACCACAGATTTCGTAAGTGGAGACAAAGGAACAGGCCATTGAGAGGGAAACATACATGCCCAGGCTAATAAAATGAGAAATTAGGCTTTCTACAAAGTATCAAGATAACTAAGGGACCCATCTAATTGTCTCCAAGGTTACTAGGCTAAACATTAGAAAGGCTGTATCCTCTCATTGGAAAATATGCCAAAAGTGAATCTAAGCTCTTCATCTGTAAATGTTCCATAGAAGATTAAATGTTAAGGTCACGTAAGAAATCTGGAAGAAAGTCTCCCCCTCCCCTGCCCTTAACCCAGGTGCTGTGATGTCTGTATCAGGACTACCTTTCTGACAGACAGGTAGATGAAAACAAGCCTGTGAAAGGCAGAGTTACAAGCTGTATAGTCCTACCCAGATGCCAGTTTTATTTGTCACTCCAATTCTTTGTGGTCGCTCCGGCCGCAGAAAAACACTGAAATAGCAAAACCACAGCTTTATATTTTATACATACAGACTGTGAGTTTTGAAAGTCTTCAAAGTATTATGATCTGTTACAGCTTTAAAAATGTCGTGTTGTTCCAAATTAGATGGACGATTACTTGGTTCTGAGTTTGCATAATTGTGATGAAGCTTGGGTGATAGTTAAAAGGAATTATCTGGTAGAATATAAAATAGCAACTGGAAGCTATGCAAATAACACAAAGGAAAAACACTTGCTAAATATCAAAAGCATTGTAAAACCTCTTTGTTCAAGTTCAAAGTGCTTGAGGTTTTTATTCACATTTGTATCTTCTAGACGTCCGGACACAACAGAGACAGAGGAACCAACAACAGCCTGTCCGTATTGTGCATTCCAGCTCCCAGAGTGTGAACTTTTGTGTCCTGGCTGTAAAAACAATCTCCCCTACTGTATTGCAACTGTGAGTGTCTGGTGTGTGAGAACGAACGCAGAGCTTTTCTTTCCTTCTAAAAATAAGTTTGCCTGAACATCTTTGGTTTGGTAGTAGATTCGAGCTAGATGTTTTTTGCGGGTTTGTTGTGGTTTGTTTTTTTTTCCAAGCTCTTACCAAGTGAGTAGAAAACATTCTTGTTGTCTTTCTTTAACTATCATAGAGCGTCCTTAGTTGCCACCTGCAAGTTGCAGGCACATAAGGGTGACAGTAAGATCACAAAGTGGTTCTGGAAGACTTCAGCTTCCTGAGGAGGCAGGACATGCACCAGGACTCCCCCGAAGGCCCAGCGCATTGCACGTTCGGTGCTCTCGGTGCACTTGGGAGAACACACAGGCAGGACAGTGCTGCTGGTGCCTTCCCAAGCCAGCCCTTTGCTCGGGTGCTCCAGGGTTCAGAGCAGTAACACCAGAGATGGACATCCCCCTTTCTTCTTCATGTACAGGAGCCTGTGGAGGGCACAGCTCTCCTCCCCTAAACTCCAGGCCGCTGAGACTTCAGATAAAAAAAAAAAAAAACAAAAAAAACCCCACCACACTTCAAAAACTGATTTTGGGGAAATGCCCACAATGTAACGGAATTTTTAGGTGCTTCCAAGGTTAAGTACTGGTTCAGCCAGTGACCTCAACATTTCTTACATTACTGATCCTTACAGAAATGAGAAGTTCTAACATTTTTGTTGCAGGATACTTTACAGTGTAGTGAAAAGGTGTATTTCCCCGTGGAAGAGCCATGCACCCCAAAGCATCACTACACAATCTTTATCCTGAGGTTAGCTACTGTATAACTAACACTTTCTTTTCATTAGGTGCAAGTGATTTGTCACACTAGACTTACAGAAAAATCAAAATTTACTTGAGCAGGAATCAAACGTTGGAGTTAACAGTCTTTATTAAAACCAAAGAATCAAGTCTTACAAAAAAGATACTAATAGCAATTATCTATTTTTTTTTTACTCTATTGGTTTAGCAGAGTAAGATGACCGGTATATTTATTTTAGAAGTTTATCTTAAGGAGAAAAAACACAAGGCTTTTTAATGTAGCTTTATGAGCCAATCATAATATACATAGTCATGTATATTTCATATTATTTATTTAGGCCCCATCTTGGTTATAGTTCCTTTACATCACAGGTACTTGTAACATTATTAGGAATGCAGCATTTTCAAATATCTTACACGAGTCAGTGTCAAAACAGCCTACTGTTGCATATTGTATTAGAGCATAAATCTCTCAATATAGTTCAAGGTGCTGTTGTGTTTTATAGTATTGAAAAGCTACATATGAATTCTTTCTATCAAAAGTAAACTAGTAAACCGTACCAAAAAAAGAAATAATTTCCGTTTAAAGAGGCAAGTGCCAGGCAGTCACTATGCTCACAAACGTGACAGCATTGAACGCGACCTCCTGGGGCTCATGTGATGTGGCTTTGGGGGCATTTTTTTGAATGTCGTCTGCAACACCAAAAATCCCAGTACATTTACGTAGCTCTCTAGCCATAGATCTACAGATAATGTTCTAGAATTGCCAAACCAAAAGAATTCTACAATCTGTAATTCAATACATTCCTAGATTTCTTTTTTTTAAAAGAGGAATGCAAATTACAATGAAAACACTGCATCTCACGGAGAGCTCCTTTTCTAGTTACAGAATTTACACAGTAATCAAGCTACAGTACCACTATTGTTATTTTGGGTTTTTAATTCCTCACGATCTTTAGAACTCAGTTGCTGAGACTTTTTCGCAATAACAGGTAAAAACCCAACGCCCAGTGTACTAGGACAGCATGTGCCGTTTAATTACTTGTGGCTTTTGCACGCAGGGTCGGCACATGGTACGAGATGACTGGACAGTCTGCCCACACTGTGACTTTCCTGCCCTCTATTCAGAATTCAAGAAGTAAGTTGGGATTTTTTTTCTTTTCTATTGCAGGATTCCAATGGTGCCAGTGTTGTTCATATTTTAGCAAACTGGTTCCTTTGGTGTGCAACAGCTGGGTTGGAAGAGGAGTCCCCCTTACTTGGTAGTTTCACCTAACATACTCACTGAACATCGCTTCAAAGGGCACCAAAAACTACAACAAAGACCTTGGCCAGGGATGCAGGGCTCCAACAACAGGAACAGCACTGGAGATGGTTGGGGGCTGGTGTAACCGCTCAGCTCCTTCCGGGAAGACCCCCGCGGGGGTGGGGGGGGGAACACAGGCACAGCAGCAGTTCCCCAAACAACATACACACACTATCAGGTACAGACCAAGGCAGCAATAATCTCTTGTCCCTGATCATCATCTGCGTGAAAATGGGACTGGATAGCTCTGTTCAGATGTCAGGAACCGTGAAGCTGCAGAAACTTCACGTTCTAGCCCAAGCTCCTTTTGTATTTGTTTTATTTGCCAAATTTTCCTCCTGCCCTTGCACACAGCGGCAGTGTTCCTGTTGTAGTGTTAGTTCTCCTATGTTAGAAATTAACAAACCAACCTTTGCTCCACCTAGACAGAAGCAGCTGTTGCTCTGGCCTGTATTTGTTACACAGCACAGGTCAGAGCGTTGCTCTGAATGCTTTCTGCCTTCGGCCCAGCTGTTCCTTTGAAATAGGTTAGAATTACTGTTTGACCAGTCTCCCTTCTTTTAAAACAGCATGTTACAGGCTGAAAACGTATGTCCAATGTGTTCTGAAAGGATTAACATTGTTCACCTCCAGAAAATAAATGATTGCACAGAGTACCTCAAACCAGAAGAGGGGGACCAATAAATTCAGGTATGTGCTAGAGCCTGTATTTTTTAGTTGGCAGGGCTCATTGTGGAGGCCAGCGGGAGTTTTTTCCCAGCAGGGGAAACGCACTGTTCAGGAATCTAACTGACAGCCTGGGTCTATGCCTCGGGTAACTGAGGCCCACCTGTATCACGTATTTGCCCTCAGGCATGCAAACAGCAGTAGGTTTTGCTACTGCAACTAACCTGGTTGTTAAATCACTCCAGCCGTGAGGCTTTAAACCAGTTCACCACCTCTATGAGCATGCCATCATCTGCAACATGTTCTGATTTGGAACATGTTCCTGAACTCCTTTAGTAGCACAGAGAACAGTTTGAAGATCTCAGCTTCATCAGAACTTTCTGCAGATCTACCACTGAGGCAGAGAGATGCCAACTCAAAGGAGCAGATCTAAAATGCAGGTTACATGATCTTAGTATCTATATTTAACAGAACATAAGAATATATCACAGGATAACAGCAACAGAGTTACTGGCTTGAAATACTTGTACTTCAAAGAGTGACATCGCTGCTCTGACTATACCACACACTTAGATACAAGACTTTAGTTTTGTTAAAGGAATGTAACTCATTTTCAGTTAAAAAGTTCCTCATTAATTTTGACTTTTGAAGGCAGATTTACTAATGCAAACACCTTACGTGAAAACTTAGCTCTAGGTCAAAGTAAAATGCAAGTGCTATTATAAATTATACCACAATAACCTTATTTTGTTCTTTTTTTTGTTTTTTTTCTTTCCTCCAGTCTGAGAAAACTTGTAGTTTGCCATCACAGTCTTTGTATCTTGGGATACGACTAACCACCTCTGTTTATTTTCAGAAGTGCCTGTGTTGTCTGGCAAGCAGCAAGGAAAGCTCTATCACTACATTACACATCTTTTCCCCACTAGGATTTAATAACAACCATGTCACTCCTATTTTGTGATAGCCTGTAAATATTTAGCTTTTGATAAGTTTTGTACTTTGATTTATTGTAATAATAAAACTGACTGATGAGTCTTCTTACAAAGCAAAATTTGCATTTCATCTGCACCAAAGACAAACCAAGGGGCAGTCTGTGTTGTCAGTGGCAAAAAAAACCCTCCAAGTGTTCTCTCTCTTTTTCAACATCAGTTCTGAACTTTTATGGCTATTTTCTGTTAAATGTTTCTTAAAAGTATTCCCTTCTGGTTTTGATTAAAGATTCAACTCATACAAGCAGAGGCTCCTCGAGTGTTGGAACTAAATCCCTCACTGCTTTTCTGTGTCTGTAACTGAACAAGAGGGAAGTTGTAGAAAAAAAAGGGTAACAGCAGAGCCTGTACATGAAGGAAAGCCAGAACCTGGGAAGAAGAGGGAGAGAGACAGAACACTGCATGAACTTAACCAAAACTTTAAAAGACGCTCCTGTGAAACATTTTATTGTCATTTTATACACTGCTTAATTTCTACAATGTACAAATACGCAATTTCAGTTTGGGAGGGGATTTTGCATCGTGTACTATTTACAAGAGTTCACACCATATAAGGTAAGANGAAAAAAAAAAAAAAAAAAAAATAGTTAAGTCCTAGGCAGACTTAGCATAAACCCTGGTAACTAAGCATCCCATTTTCATCATGTTCACACACCGCAGTGTTTGTTGCACAAGGATAACATCGTAGCATGTTAAGAGTAAGTAAGTACAGCACGGCATAGTGAGAGAGTACAGTAGCTACATCACCTCTATAAGAGGAGCATTTTCAACGCACTGGTTCTGCTTTCCGAGCTCCAGCACTGGATCCGTTTCATGTTCCTGCTAGAAGTTAAGATAGGCGAAGCTGCATCCAGAGCAAGATTTTATTCTGTTTAATGTCTTGTTTTCTCTTTTCTTTTCCCTTCTTTTTTTGTTGTTTCTTCATTTTTCTCTCTTTTTGGCAGCTTGGAAGACTTTGCCTTTTTTTGCTACAAACAGAACATACAGAGAGTTTAAAATCCAACCACAACCTGACAAAAAGCGTAAGTCAAAATGCATTCAGTGCTAAAAGAAAAAGCCATCTCTTCCTCCCCTCCTCTTTCAGGTACCAAGTTTTTAAATGCCATGCAGAGTACAGACTCTACAATATTCCATCTTAAGGGCTGAACACAGTTCCCCAATTGGTGATACACCCAGAGGGTAGTCCTGGAATTGCTGCCTGTGGCTGCTCCTCCTCACCAATGGCACCGTCCCCGCCAACACCTAAAATACTACTAAGTTTTGGAATTGGATGCAGTATTCTTGAGTTACAGTGATGTCTCACTTTGGTCCAATATTCAGGCAGAAGACATGGGATAGAAATAAGAATTTTTTACAGTACTACTAGTTAAGAATTTAAAAGTTGAGATGATGTATTTTATAGATACTATGATTTTTTTTGTTTGGTTGGGTTTTTTTAATTCAGATGACGTTACAAGTCCCAGAAAGGTAACTAAGAGGAAACAGTTTAGTGTGGTAGTTTAACACTGAGAAAACTAAGTCACCTTAATCATTGCATCACTTTCAACAGTATCTTGCTCATCCTCATCAGATTGGATCTCTTCCACATTCAAGTCTTCATTCAGTTCTAAGGTCACCGCAGCTCCTGACTGCCTTCTGGATGTCTTGACAGAATTAAGTGAATACGGAGTTAGATGTGCCTCTTTGTTGTAGGCACGTGTAAAAGCTGCTTTGACCTGTTAGGTTGAAAGGAAACACTATGAGCATCAGCTTAGGAAGCGTAGATTGTTAGCTAACCAACCTGTGGCTAGAGATTCCATCATCTTTTGTTTGGGAAGATGTGACCAAAGATTTGTAGAAGAGAACACTACCTCGCTACCTCAAAAGGGCACAGAAAGCATCTAAGAGCTGTACGGCGAAGGCTCATTTTAAGCGAGTCCCACATAATCCTCAGGTAAGAGTGTGCATCTTCAGATGCTTCTCACTTTGGCCTCCACTGATTTCAGCAGTTGTTCTGCTGCCACCTGACCCAAGTCACTTACACCGGAGCCACCCTCGGCAGCACTGAACACCCGCTCCACTGGAGCAGCCTATTCTGACCAGGGGTAAACACCCGAGAGTAGCATAGGTTTAAGTTACCAGCAGAGAAGATTCTTCTCTTTCCCTGAGCACTTGACCTGGGAGGGGGGAGATCATGGTTCAGATCTCACACCTGCCTAGTTTGTAGCAGGGATTTGAGCTTAAGCTCACCTTGTACCAGGATGAGGGTCCCAACCACTGAAGTAGACTAGCTGGATACTGGAGGAGCACCACACAAAGTCCCCCCACGGCTGGCAGTCCAGTCTAGCTGGACCATGAAAGACAAGCTGCAAACCAGCCTCTTAATTCACCGCCCACACCAGAACAAATACACTTGGGCGTCCCTCCTCCTTTGCACGATGGTAAGAAAGGCAGTGCTATGCATGAAGGTGATACCAGCTTATAGCCAGGAGTTTGCCTGTAGAAAGGTACCAGCTTTCCCAGTCTACTCTGTGTTCCCAGTTCTATGCCCCAGACACCGCCAGCTCCCAGTGATCCTTTCTTTACACCAGGAACAATGGGTATAAGACTGCTGCATGAAGCACAGCCTATCTTTTACAACATACCCCTAAAACCTTCAGTAGTATGTTTGACACTTGATTTGTCAAGACTACCATTAATTAAACTACAGTTAATAAAATTACTCATTTGCAGCTGTACCAACTTCAGCCTTCCAGCAGCACATCCATAGCATAGCTATTATTCTAAGATTTCTTTTCAAAAGATATGGAAAAAAATCACTAGTGAATTTTACCTTGGGATCCAGCTTTGAAAAAGGACTGGGTTTGCCTCCCCACATACTTATTTCCATGATATTTTCAATATCTTCTTTCATCAAGCAGTAAGAGTCCATGAATATTATAGCTTCTTGTACACCATCTGCTCCGAAGTCTTTCAAGGGCTGGACAACCGCATCTCGCAAATACGACAAATACTCCATATTTACCGTCCTCTTGCACGTCTGGGTTCTTTGTCAAATTGAAAGAAGTAAGTAAATCTGTACAACCGCCACCACTCACTTCTAAACACAAGCAACCTCGAGGTAGGCCCTCAGCAAATAGACAATCAGCTGCCTTAAGAGTTAACTGCAAGTTGTAGCCAGGGCAAGGTATCCAAACACCAAACAGTCTGAGGAAACACATCCCTGACTGAGAAACAACCTCGGGGCAGGGGGAGGAAGTCATAGTACTGCTGACTATACTAATCAAGTGTTTGCAGCCTGACTGTTGTCCAGATTAAGAAAGCGTCAGCAAGAACATACAAGGATATCCACAGAATACACACTTAAAGTTTGTACCAAGCACAGCAAGGAAGTAATGGTAGGTAACGAACTACGCGAGAACTAAATATCCTTGTTGATATAAACCAGAAGGGGAATGTCAGTCCTACCTGAGACTCATATGCATTGCCAGTTCTTGAATGATACGATCGTGTTTGCCTGTGGATGAAAACTTCCCCAGCCAGCTGGGAAAGACAGGAAACTGGGACATGTAACCTCTCATCAGCTCCCCTGGGAGAACACTTGCATAAATAGCCTGAAAAAGTGACACACATGCCAAACTCAAACCATAATTAATTAGTCTCACTGACACCATGACACACTACCCTACTTGACTACCCCCTTTCATGCGGACAATACAGTTCCACAGTGGAAACAGCCTTATTTCAGAGAACTCTTTCTTGGTTCTTTGTTTCTGTTCAATCCGTTTTAGGTTACAGCTTCATCTCTTGTACCACCCTATTCGTTACCATGTTCCAAAATACCTGTGAAATTATCTGGGGTTTAAAAGCCGTTTTTGAAAAGGGGGAAAAAAAGAAAAAGCCTATTTGTTTCTCATTTTAAAGCGCAGTCAGACAAACAGATGATTTCACACAAGTGCTGTAGCCTCCAGCAGATGGAGACTGTGAAGGAGACATTTCCGAAGAACACCACAAATCTACATAAACTCAGCTAGATAAGTTCCTAAGCAACTTATGTGTTTGGACCTGCACTAAGCGGGGGGCTGAACTAGATGACCTCCAGAGGTCCCTTCCAACTTCATCTATGATACATTCTCTGATGCCAGTCATAATCCTTTAAGCACAAGTCTTGTCAATGTTTCAGTGATCATTAAAAGAAGTTCGTGATGAAGCTTCAGTCCTCTGTGCTTTGGGAGAAATACCGGCCTGGTGAGAGGCTGGGATAGAAAGCACATAAATAAAACTGAGCAGGCTTGTAACTGCATGTCAGAAGTGATTTGTGCCATGTGCTCCTATGCTTCATAAAGAAGGATCAAGCTTTTCAAAGTTTTAGAAGACTTAATTGCATGATACAGAGTGGGTTTAACAATATGAATATGGGCAACTGCTCTACTCACCAGCAGAACAGAGAATACTACATGAAGTATGAACTACATAGATCATAAAATTATACTGAAACATCAGTTTCAAGGGATCGGTCTTTTACACTGGACACCCATAAAGCATGTACAATGAGTGTCAAGTGCTCACCTGTGTTGGAAGAAGGTTCCAGTTTTGCTTGCTACGAATCTGTTTGTCCACTATATCACCATCACATATACTATCAGCTGCTCTACTCAAGAGCACCAAGTGCTTTTTCAGATTTCCTCTGGAAAAAAACCAAAGTTGACTGCATTACAAAGCAGAAATGTTCCAGATAGGTTTTAGGCTAGTGTAACCCCCTGACGTGAAAGCCTGTGTCAATTTAGGGTACAGAGTAACTCACCCAGCAGCGGCCGGTTTCACATGTACATAGTTCTCTTGGACAAAGAGAGGTGCTAGGGAATAATCATGGAAGAAAAGATCTGATTTGTCTATAAGAGACATACGAGAAGCCTCCTCTCCAGTAGCAAAAACCTTCCGGACAACATCAAAAGGGCCCTAAGTAAATGATATTTCAAGAAGTCAGCGGGTTGCAGGTCAACACAAACAAGACACAGCACAGTATCAACAAACTTACTGTAGTGATAGTACCCAACAATATCTGGTCTCACTAGTACAAGTTCAATGTTCAGTGTTTCCTTCCTAGTATTTTACCAGTTTCGAGAATTGAGTTTTACTTCCGATATTAAAGAGAATTATCTCCTAAATAAAGGACTCAGGATGAGAAGTATGAGCTTCATAATTGTAAATTACGTGAGAGACTAGGACATCGAAATATATACTCAGTTCTGGACCTACTGCCCTTCAACTATTTGTGGCAAGTTTGACAACGCCCTGCATCTACACTATCAGTGCTTTAGTTCAGAAGATGCTTATAAACCCTAGTGATTGTATCGGAATATGACCGTAAAAGCCAATCCAGTATTTTACACTTACCAGCTTGATATCCTTTTTGGCTCTGCTGGCATCTGTTTTAGCCTCATCGTAAGTCAATGATTTATCTTTCGTACACCACATATTAAGATTATGTAAAACCTAAAGAACAAAATTGACAATTTGGTAGCAAACAGCCTGATCTCTATACATAAAAATAACATTGTTCAAACACTACATTGAAGTCAAGGACTTGTACGTGATGTGCTCTCTGAATGGATACTGATGCTGAATTGGCACCGACCTGTCTGATGTCCTGATTTGCTGCCAGGATTATCTCTTGCATAGCAGGTGGTGGAATTTTTAAACCTTCTTTAAATGCAATAGACATCATGGCACCCTGTAATACACATATTGAGAAACTGTCACTAGAGAATTCCTATGAATTCTTCCCCTTACAGAACACATTGACACACCCATGAAAGAGCATTACCATTATTTTTCTAGGGTTTTTTAAAGCATGTATAACTTAAATTTTCTCTCATAAACAGAAGTCATCCCTTGTCATTGGAGGGGGGGGGGGGGGGTG
>VYZV01023252.1:0-39211 GCA_013401275.1 Pandion haliaetus | reverse complement strand
GATCTTTCTCCTACATATGTATTTAATAATGCTTAAACCATGGCTCATCTCAGTCTAATGTAACTTTAAACTTCTTCATTTCAGCATTTTAGAGCATCCTTCTTCTATCTCACTCAATAATAATCAGGAACACAGGTACACACAGTCAGTGTTAGGGCATGAGGATGAGATTCAGATAATGGAAACAGACAGGTGTTGAAAGATATATAGGAATTAAATATAAGATTATATCATTTGTTGTAGAATTTCTGATACTGATGAATAAAATGTGGCAACCTAAGTGAGACTAGCCTTGAAGGTATCTAAGGCTGAACATGAGTCAGCCAGACCAATGAGTTAGCCAATTTGAAGTGTTGTGTTGACAAGGTAAACCTGCAGTTGAAATAATAGCTAGTGTTAAAGCTAAACCAAAATTTTTGATTTAATCAAAATAGAAATTAAAACATCATTTGGTGGTGCCACAAATTTTTCAAGGCAAATCCTATACCTATTCTTATTTCAATGTTGCTATTGTATGTAGGAGAGAATGGCACACACACTTGCTGAAAGAAATACTACAATAGAGATTTCAAAATGAATAAATGTCTCTGAGAAAAATCATATTCGCTTCATCATGTAGCATTTATATTAGCACTGCTACTTTACTGAAGACAAATTAAGGGGATGACTTATTAGAAAAAAATTACTTGCACACAGTGTAATTGCAATAGGTTAAGAAGCCATAAGTGCTATCCCAAATAATGGAAAGAAAATGTAATCATTTAACCTCATGAACTCTTGTCCATATTTGCTATTTGGATGTCTGCTGGAATTATCAATTCCAATCTTACTTTTTATGGTATTGTGTGCCAGGCTTTTTTGGTAGACTCTTCTCAAAATTGCAGCAAAGTCTAAGATGTATACATTCTGCATGGAAACATGTAAGAACAGTGAAACAGGAATCTCAGTAAACAATTTTATAATATCAACTTTGGCATATGGCAGTTCACTCTTGTCCAAATTCTTGCAGACCATTTGCAATCCATTTTAAGAGACACATTAGGAAAAAGTGCAACATGAGGTGCTCAACGACCTGCATGACTTCCCTGTACAGAGCTGAATTTCACATTGGAGTATTGTAACTATTCTGTAATTGTGAAATATAAAAACACATGAAATCTCCATCTTTTCTGATTTTATATCTGGTTGACTATATCCAAACCCCATGTATTTAGTGAGAAACTTGGAATTAAAATCTAGAAATCCTTATTCTTACTTTTGTGTCTCAATCACAAAACCAAACCTAGGCTTTGGGGGTTTGATTTTCTTCATAGTAAAATCATGCTAATATTAATTTAACAAGGGAGGCTTCAGATCCTACAGTTCCATGCATAGACCGGTAACATTATGTTTTGCTCTCCACATTCCATGGAGGTGTATTCTGGAGTACTTTTTTTAACAGTGATACCACTTCTAAAATATTCATTTTACCTGCTGCATCAATGTTAACAACAACTGCTGGAATGTGAACTCCTATAAAAGCAGTAAAATGTAACAATATTAATGAAGTCCTTAAAAAGATGGCATTGATTAGAGTGATAATGAGTAAACCTATTCTATATTTATTAGTTGCAGAAGAGTATATCTTTATTACGGAAAGTACTTCTGTAGGAGCAGCTCATAGTGTGATTGAAGTCTGAAGGATCATTTGTATTAAATACAACAAAATTATGTACAAAGCATGTATGTGAACCACCATTCAAGGTTTTATAGTTTTCTTACTTCCAATCAAAACTGTATTGTTACTGGTAAATGATCGTGACTGACTCTTTCTGTTGTAGCACCCTTGTCAATGTGGCATTTTGTTTTTGTGCTTGTTGAGTGAGAATATAAGTATATTTCAAACCAGGAAATAAAAACAACATTGATGCTCTTGTGGTAAATTAAATAGGAACATATTAATGATGAAAAGAAAATCAAAGGCACTGCTTATGTGAGCTGAGTTCTGTGGGAATTAAAGCATAAATAGTTTAAAACATTGGCCTGTAAATATCCATACACTGAATAGGAGGACAAAGGCAGACTCCGTGAGTGAAAAATGTCAGTTTTACTCCCTGTTTGACAAGTAAAACTTAGAACTTTTTAAAAAGACTTTTCTGTATTTGTAACCACTATTTTCATTTCCATTTCATTTTTCTTCTGCTAACAAGAGACTGCGAATCCCCATATTCTTATTCATTGAATGTTAAGGGGATGGAGAGTTCTTACCTTACCAGAAAAGATTTAAAAAAAACAAGCCCAAAACCCCCTCGGCTTTAATTGCTTTGATCTCATTATTATCACTCGAGGAAGATTCTGCTAAGAGCTACCACACACAGACCATTTGTTTTGCAGCTCCCTTTTGAAATAAGTCAGTACAATACCTGTAAAACATAAGGGCTGCTTATCATTTGAAATGCTTGTGCTTTGCTGCGGCTGCACGGAAGGGGACTGCTCCCCACCGGGGACCATGGGCCTGCATTAGCCGCACAAGTGAGGACCTGAAGCCAGAAGGTACAGAATGAAAATCGAGTAAGGAGGGCTTTAACATTACGGTATGTGCAGGTAGAGACCCTGCAGAGCAGTCTGCATGAACTGAGACTTTCTAGATGTGCTGGAATCCTCTGGAAAGACATGAAGTGGCAAATGAGCCAATTTCCCTCACTTCTAGCTAAGATAAATTTGTCTGGATGACTTGTAACTCTCTCTGCTTATGAATGAGAGCTTTTGAGTTAAATGTATCACTTCTGATAAGAAAAAGAAGATTAGGAGACAATGACATCTGCTGGCTTTGGAAAGAGAAGACATCAAACCAGCATATCCTGACTAGGCAAGGACTTTGCTTTTTAGCAGTCCTTCATTTTGGCATTTCCATGGAGCTGTGAACCTATAAAACAATGTGAAAAAGGGTAGGCGGACAGAGTCCTGCTGTCAGGAACACCAGGCACCTCGGGAAGGAAGGAGAGTGGCTGCTGGCTTCTGCTGGATGCGAACTCAGCCCGTGCAGGAGGGCATTTCAGAGAGGAGGAAGGTCCTGACCAGCAGCTCAGCAGCAGGAGCTGCTTCTCTGCGGGCACCCTGGAAAATATCCTGAGAGACACTTCTGGTGCACTAACTTCTTGATTTGGATAGGAGCAATCACGGCTAACTATCCTTCAAGGAAGATAGTGTCCTAGAAAACCAGCATATAAGAAAAAAAATGACAGAATTTTTTGTTTTATTCCTTCTTTGGGGTGATGGGCTAGATCCCCTTTCAGACATTTCTGTTGGAACTCTTAATTAGCATTGTGCTACATGAAACGTATAGGATCTTCCATCTGGTAATGTCAGAAATCTTTAAAGAATAAATGAATAAATTGTACCTATCCTTTTTTCCAAAGTTAGGAACTTTTTATCCAACATTTCCAGTCTCATTTGTTTGGGGATCATAAGACTGGATTGAAAATCATAACATTTGCATTGAATATTTTAGGAAGATTTTTCTACATTTGCTTTACAGCTTTGATTAAGATTCATATAGTAAATCCTGCTGCAATCTCTTAAATCTCTGAGTGTCATGCAATCACATCTCTCTAGAAGCAGAGATCTAAGGAAAATATTAAATAGGAGGTGTTTTGAATTAAAAATTGAGATTTTTAGCATTTGGAAGCCTTTGTGGCACAGTAGGCACCCGGAGGAAACAGAGACACTGTTTGTTTCAAAGATATCTTGGGGGGCCCAAAAGCCAAATGAAAATACCAAAAATAAAGCCTAGGCTTCCAGCTGGTCTGTGTCTGCAGTGGGTCTTAATGCTTCTCTTGAATAGGGAGTTTGAGAAAGAGAGATGTTCAAACAGTTTGGCTGCAGTAAAATAATGTCCAAATGTCTGTGTGGCTTTTGATTTGATCACTCAGACTCAGTACAAAGGGAAAAGTTGATTACAATACAGGCAGGAGACCCAAGGTACTTATTATTTAGTCTGTGCTGTCCATTTTCTGTTCATCTTTATTATAGCCTGTTTCTTGCCTTCTACCACTTGCCCTCAAGCTCCAGAGTTTGACTTACTAGCTGATAACTACTAAAAGTCAGCCTGCTGGTTTTTTGTTTGCTTTTTTGTTCTTTGTTTTCTAACCATACTTCAAATGTTTTTGTCAACCTGTTTTTCCTGTACTAAACTGTGTATTAAAAGCAAAAATGCGTCTGTTTTAAACAGGATATAATAGCTTAGATTTGAAATCAAATGGATGTATTAGGATTACGGTTTCTCTTCGCAAGCAATTGCACTGTGTCATTGTGGTGCTTTTGTATGTGAAATATAATTTACTTGTTTCTGACCGGGGAAGTGTAAAAGTATTTCTGTGATTCTCTGTCAGTCAGCTGTCATTCACCTTCCTCTGCAGTAGGTTTTGCTCTTGGTTTTGTTCATTCTGGGGTTTCAGTTGTTGTTGCTCTTGTTTGATTTTTTTGCTTTAAATCAAGCCTGGTGATCTAGTTGGCACACTGTACTTGGATTTGTACGAGAAACATGTTGAAGTATCACAAAAGGGAATTAAAAAGATGAAAGTTCTCTGGGCCCGAATAGTTTAAAAGCTCCTCTGTATAAAAAAATTAATAAAAAATTTTTAGCATTCATAGCACGCCTCATAGAAATGCATTATATATTGTTATCACGTCAGCTTGTAATATTGGTACATGGCTTCAGTGCCTTGCTTGTATTTGTAATTACATTTAAATAATTTAACTCCATTATAATACAATGTCTAGTGGAAATGCATGATTCTTTAGGCAGACATTTCCTTTCAGATTGATCTAATGACTTCAGAAAATGCTGCTATTATTAAAGCTTGTTAACTATTGATACGCAAAAATACAACTGTTATGAGTGCAATGGAAGACATTAATAAATAAGCTCATTTTTGAGACTATTTTTGCAATGTGCTATTTGATAACTCCTTATTTAATTTGGCTTCTGTGTCAGATATCCTTAATAGCTTGGCTAGTTATATTTTGTAGATCATAGGTAGCTTTTATCAAAATCGGGCTAAAAGGATTCCAGTGCATGAGTGATTGAGTGAAATATAGTAATTATTCTAGAATAACGCAATACCCAGCTAAATTCTTGGATGGCAGTAAGATTTCGTGGACTGCAATAGGACTGTGTTCACTTGAAGCTAGAAAAGATGGTAGAGTACACACAGTACTTTTTTTTGTGTGTATGTTTACTGATGGATTTATGTTGGATGTGTAAAAAGTAGTGTAGCTTCATATCTCCTGAAATTCATCTCATATTTTCCTTTGAATTTGTACAAACACTTTAAAGTTGTTCTTCAGTCTTCTGTTGGATTTCTTTTTGTGGGTTTTTTTTTTCACCTACCACAAGTTTTGAGTATAAAACACTACATCTCTGTTGCAGAATGAGATGCCAGGGAAGCTTCTAACATCATAAAAATGTGCATTGGTGGCAAAGTGATCTCCTTTTTTTTTTTTTTTTTGTTCACACTAAATAAGCCTGTTTGCAGGCTCACAGTAGGAACTAAATAGTAAATACTAGGATGAGCACATTGTTTTTTCCTCTGTAACACCAGTGAGTCCTTCCTCAGCAGCACCGTGGAACAGTATATGGAGAGCTACAGTAATTTATCAAGAACGCTCAGTAAATCTGTTGCACCTTCTCATCGTTGGGTTGCTTGTTCACTTCTTTGCTGTCAGTCCACAAGGTGGGCACAGGACTCTGGCTGTCTCTCTTCCTGGGTGTATTTCCGAGGTTGAACTACTGGGTTTCTTTGGCTTTTTGCTTTCCCTTTTTCCAACCTGTGTATTACTTTCCATCAAATCTGCCTGCCTTCTCCCAATCCTTTATCTTCCTTTAATCCTTCATTTCCTTGTCTTAATCTCTAAGGGCTTTTGAATGTCTTCCACTCTTTTTGTTCATTTTCCATCAGGAGATTCTTGTGGCAGATTCAAAGGTTTGTCTCAGGTCTGCAACGCTCAACGCATATGATGTGCTCTGGCACCACGGTAGCAGCTTCCCGTACCCCCCCAGCCCTCCCACCAGCAGTGACAGGCTCGGATTTGTGTAACTGTCGAAAAAAACTGAAAGCGTCTGGATGAGGTTTTACAGTCCATTTATCATAAAATAGATTTCCTTCTTCTTAAGAGGCTTCTGTGGAGCAGGGAGAAAAATCAGACATATGTGAAGCTAGGTGGAAAAGATCTGAGTGAAATGTCAGGACTCTGGTTTATTTTCCAAATGTGTTTTTTCTAATTTTGCCACTAGTGTTGAAATTAATGTATTAATGTAAATTTTTCTACATGCTAAAAGGCATGGCTGAAAAACTCTGAAGGTTTTTTTTTAAACATATGCCTTTAAATATTTCTATATAAACTACCTTGTGGTTTGGTTGTTTTTAAGCCAAATGGCAACCATCTAAATTAATGACTTTGTATCCTCCCACTGAACTTAATGCTTTGATCTGCTTTAATATAATAAATAACAGAAATACACTCTGATTTGGAGAAAACCAGATGATTAAGTGTTTTTTGCAAAATGATGACAAATAGCCATGTCTCCCTGTTGTCAAAAGCATTTCTTGTTTGATTGGAAGTACAGATATTTTCATTGTACATTAGCTGTGCTACGTAATGAAATGGACCTATTGTTACAGCTCAAAACTATATATAAATTACATATTGTTACAGTTGCTATGGCAAATAATTACCATTATTTAATGGTAGCTTATGAAACCATTGAGTAGCAGGGCGAATGTAGTTGCTAAAATGTACAATGCTGTTTCTCTGTGGAATATATTTAATACCAGATCTAGATTATTTTTTCTTAATTGTCTGGCTTCATAGCTATTTTGAATTCTGTATCTCTGAAACTTTAACAGGTATACAAGAAGGCAGCTTGATTTTGGTCACAGAATATACCTGTGTGTACTCTGTGGTCCTGGTTCCTGTACTTCTAGTTCTAAGGATGTTCCTCATTCATACTCCAACCTTCTTTCTCCCCCATCTGTTGGTGGTAAGAGACTGTGCCATTACCTTACTGCTTCAGACTTCAGGCTTGTCTAACTGTGGCTCACCTCAGTAGGGTATTATCTTCTAACATCAAAGGGATTTGAATATTTGTCATAAATGACATTCTGAATTACAGCCAAGAAGATATTACTGATAAAAGTGCTTGATGCTGGCCTCTTCAAAATGGTGAATTTTCTATCATGCATGAATTTTTCAGGATTGTTCATGGAAATCCACAAACGTGCCTCTTTGCAGAAATTTTCTAGCTAAAAGGGAATCATTCTAGTTTACTCAGGAGAGAACAGATGCAACCACATGGGTAAGCTTAAGTAGAAACACTGGAAGCTCAATATATTTCAGAGGAAAAGATGGAAATAAAACATGTGTATATTATACTGTCAAACCCAGTAGTAATTTTAAGATTAATTTGCTTCCCCATTATTGATATGTGTCACATTTCCCCTGAATTGAGTCAAACTCTGTTTATTTCTTGCCTTTTCTTTCCCTTCATCAAAATTTGAAAGGTGTGTGATACATAGAGAAGTCTGGAGCTGAGTGTTATTTAAATAACGGATTGATCCAGGGCTTCCTAGACAAATAAATGGTGCTGGGAATAACTGCAGATTTTGCACAGCTCTAACAAATGTATGGCAACTGAAATAAAAATTCAGCATTGAGTGTGTCATGCAGAGTTGTTCCTCCTTGACAATAGACTTATTTACAGGAACTTGCCGTGGTAAAGCTTGGTCACTTGGTTTTATCAGGTACTGTTTGGTACATGACTTAACATTTTTGTAACAGGCTGCTTAAACCAGTGGATAAACCCATTCTAGCCAATAAGGATGATCCAACTTTGCAATAGAGACTTATACAAACACCAGCTAGTTTGAAATCCACACTCTGTCGCTCGCAGTGTCGATGCTGTAGCTTGTCCAGGTTGACTCCTGTTTTCAAGGAGCGGGACACAAATGGTGTATGCATTTTTTCTCTTAGAAAAGTGGTTCTGGCTCATTTCTCATTAGTGTACTTTGTTCATATCTCAAATATTGGGAGGGAAGAAGAATGCAAACTATTAAGAAGTGTGGCATTTAACATAACCTCATCAATTAAATAGCTTAGATTTGGCAAGGATTAGATATTTACGGCATGTGAATAAAATTATTAATTACATAAGATATTGTTTACTAAGATTCTTACTCCTTCTGCTTCAGGGTGTAAACTAATTAGTAGGCAGTGCTTAAAATTTGCATCATTTTATGATACGAGTTCATGGAAAAGCTGTGGATCAACAAAATGAAAGCTGCACAGACATCATTGGCTCTTGATGTGAGGCTGTACATGCAGAATGCTGGGAGAAGTAATCCTAATCAACTAGAGAACTGAAGTGGGGATGGCAGCAGCCCTTCAAGGGAAAGGAAAATTTGAAATATCTAGTTCAACTTTCTTTAAAAATGGTATCTGTAAGAATGGGCAATGATAAGAAGTATACCTTAAATAGACCTTTATCAGCAGAGACCACACCATGACTGTTTTAAGCACAGATCGTGCATTCATCTTTCTGAAATGTGAATATCTTTCTTAGTTTTTTAGTCAGCAGAATAATGGCTTACAAGAACCTTGTCTAATGGTGTGGTTAAATCAGGGCCGTATCCTGTGGCCCGGGAGCGCTTTGGCAGGCTTTGAACTCCAGTGGGTAATGAGGGTTAGGAACAGGTAGCAGCTAGCAGAGGTCAGATCCCTGTAACAATTCACCTTCTTCCTACAAGCCTATAAAAGGAAAAATAAACCACCATTTTGCTCAGCAGCACAGTGCNTGCTTCTGTGACAAGTTGCTAGAAACTTCCCCCATGTCTGACAGAGCCAAAACCATTCAGCTCTGACGGAACCGCTGCCGGCCAAGGCCGAGCCAATCAGCAATATTGGTAGCGCCTCTCTGATAACGTATTTAAGAGGGGAAAAAAAGCTGCAGCAGGCACAGAAACGGCAGCCAAGAGAGGAGTGAGAACATGTAAGAGAAACAACCCTGCAGACCCCCAGGTCAGTGAAGAAGGAGGGGGAGGAGGCGCTCCAGGCGCCGGAGCAGAGATTCCCCTGCAGCCCGTGAGGAAGACCTTGGTGAGGCAGGCTGTTCCCCTGCAGCCCATGGAGGTCCACGGTGGAGCAGATATCCACCTGCAGCCCGGGGAGGACTCCACACTGGAACAGGTGGGTCCCTGAAGGTGTCTGTGACCCCATGGGAAGCCCGCACTGGAGCAGGCTCCTGGCAGGACCTGTGATCTGGGGAGAGAGGAGCCCATGAGCAGGTTTTCTGGCAGGACTTGTGACCCTGTGGGGGACCCACGCTGGAGCAGTTTGGTCCTGAAGACTGCACACCGTGGAAGGGACCCACGCTGGAGCAGTTCATGAAGAACTGCAGCCTGTGGGAAGGACTCACATTGGAGAAGTCTTTGGAGGACTGTCTCCCGTAGGAGGGACCCCACGCTGGAGCAGGGGAAGAGTGTGATGAGTCCTGCCCCTGAGGAGGGTGAAGCAGCAGAAACAATGCATGATGAACTGACCGTAACCCCCATTCCCCGTCCCCCTGCGCCACTGGAGGGGTAGGTAGAGAATCTGGGAGTGAAGCTGTGCCTGGGAAGAAGGGAGGGGTGGAGGGAAGGTGTTTTGAGATTTGGTTTTATTTCTCATTACCCTACTCTGGTTGATTGGTAATAAATGAAGTTAATTTTCCCCAAGTCAAGTCTGTTTTGCCCGTGATGGTAATTCGTTGAGTGATCTCTCCCTGGGAGCCCTTTGTTATATTTTCTTTCCCCTGTCCAGCTGAATGGAGGGGGGAGTGATAGAATGGCTTTGGTGGGCACCTGGCGCCCAGCCAGTGTCAACCCACCACACCCACACAGAACCCTGCACTTCTTTTAGCTGCTGTCGATCCCTCCCCTTGCTCGTCTGTAGCCTGAAGGATTCACTGGCAGTTGCAGAAGTCTTGTCTCATGACCCCAGTACACTTATCTTCTCTGTCCTTTTCACAGAAACTTGTAGTGGAGAGAAGGTCTGTTCTTTTACTGGGGAGCACTGGGAGCCCACCGGAGAGCCTCTGTAGTTATCTATATTCCCAGAGCTTCATTAGGAGCTCGTGGATGCAAGGGGAGCAAAGAGAAAGATATGCCAGTGTTAAAGTAATTAAAAATCTTATCTTCATAATTTCATTTCTGTGGTTGAATTCACAACACCAGCAGGCTTCTGTGTATTTGTGTGTATATTTGTGAAGGTTTATGTGTGTGCATTTGGAGTCAGTGTGTATATGTATTAATCCTGAAGAGGAAAACAGACATTGCAGAAATGGAAAACTCCAAAGTTACTTGTGTCTGTAGACAGAATAGTATAGTGGTTAAAGGTAATAAAAGCAAGGTAGGAATTGGCTTCTCCTTTCTTTACACTCAAGGTCAGTGTAAAGAAGGACCTGTGGAGTTACAGGTAGTCCACATTAAGTATTTTCCTAAAATGGGACAGAATGTGAAATGTCTGGAGAGCCAAAATGTTTTTTCTGCCCACATGCAAATAAAGTGACTTAAATATTACTTCTCTGCTTCTGTTCTTCTGAACCTGTAACACCGGGGAAACTCAGTAGACATCATAGTTCAGGAAGGCTGATGACTGCTACTTCTTTATGGCTGCAGAACTGGTGGGGATCAATGCTGCAAACAGAAGCATGTTTCAGGATTTTGCACCAGCTCTGGACTTTGGATATGATAGCAGGAGAACTATCTCATTCCTGCCTTTGTCAAGCATTCTGAGACATCAAATAGCATAGTGGTGTAGTGTGCAGTATGATGATCTGTTATATAGTTTGTGAATGACTTCTTACCTAACTCGTAGTTGTGATGAGTATAAAGATTACAAGTACACTGTTGTCGTGGTTTCAGTTTCAGCTCAGCCGGTAACAAAGCACCACGCAGCCGCTCACTTGCTCCCCACCCCCACGCCTGGCCACGCTGGGATGAGGAGAAAATCCAAAGGCAGGCTCGTGGGTCGAGACAAGGACTGGGAGGGATCACTCCCCACTTATGGTCACGGGCAAAAGACAGGCTCCACTTGGGGAAGAAACAAAATCGACTTAATTTACTACAAATCAAATAAAAAAAAAAAACCACTAGGGTATTGGGAAAGGGAAAACCAAACCTCAGAACACGTCCCCCCACCCCTCCCGCCTTCCCGGCTCAGCTCCATTCCCGGTGCTTTCTACCTCCTCCCCCCGGCGGCACAGGGGAACAGGGGATGGGGGTTGTGTCAGCTTGCCAGACATTGTCTCTGCTGCTCCTTTCCTCAGGGGGAAGATTCCTCACTCGTCCCCTGCTCCACTGTGGGGTCCCTCCCACGGCAGACAGTCCTTCACCAACCTCTCCAACATGGTTCCTTTCCGCGGGCTTCAGTTCTTCCTGAACTTCCCTGGCGTGGATCCTTTCCGTGGGCTGCTCTCCAGTCACACACTGCTCCAGCATGGGCTTTCCCATGGAGTCACGGCCATCTTGGGGAGCCTCCGCTCCACCATGGACCTCCCTGGGCTGCAGGGGGACAGCCTGCCGTCTCACCACGGGCTGCAGGGCCATCAGCCTCCTCAGGCGGCCCTCCTCCACCTCCTCCTTCACTGACCTCGGTATCTGCAGAGGTGTTCCTCTCACATCCCAATCCCCCTACTCCCTGCCGGTTCCCCTTCTTAAATCTGTTCTCCCAGAGGCTCTCTCACCATCACTGATGGAATCGCTCTGGGCCAGAGGCGGGTCCGACTTTTTGGAGCCGGGGGAGCTTCCAGCAGCTTCTCACAGGAGCCACCTCTGCAGCCCCCTCCCCCACCACCAAAGAAAACCGCGCCACACAAACCCATAACGTTACTGTGAAGTAGCATAAAATTAGAGTAGCTTCCTGTGACACCGTATGCAAGATGAGAATTGTTAGGCTTTGAAGAAATCATAGAAGTGATACTGAAACAAGTAGAAAAGATGGCAGGTCTCCATTTTACAGCACTATTCTTCTAGCTCTTTTTCTTTCTGGTCTGTCTCACTAATTTTTTTTCTGAAGTATAACATCATTAAAAATTACATTAAGTGACTCATTTTTCTAATTCTTTGTGTTGAAGTCATGGATTGATGATATTCTCACTCATGTCTGAAACTTGCACACTATTATTTTAATTTATTTTTCTAATTGTCCTGTTGGTTCTTTTAAATAATCGGTATAATAAGGCTTTGCAAGGCTTTCCAAATAAATAAGAAGCATAGAATGGCATATTTGATATATGATTTGTGAAAGTTCCTGACCCAGGCTTTCAACAAATCTTAATTTTGTGAGTAGGCAGTGGATGAACAGTCTTGAATTCAGAACTCCACATTAATCTTTTTATGTAATTTGCTGTTAATTGGGATTGCCTGCTTTTGTCAATAGGCTGTTAGGCCTTCACCTTGTGAAATGTTGGCTTGGATTCTGTTGCTCTTCTCTCTTTCTGCCACTGGTTCTGACCAAGTCTTTCCTTCAGCAAATTGCTTGTAGTCAGTCAGTGACTTTTTATTTGGTAAGAGTTTTCTGTCTGGCTAAGATTTTTTTGGCATGGTTGAGACCAATGCAAGAAGTAGTGGAAAGAAAGTGGAAGAAAACTTGTAATTGCAATGTAATCTGATTCATGAACCCTCAGGTATACGCTGCAGTTAAACCCCATCACATCTGCAGTCAGCAAATAAAATCCTAATGGGAAATTAAAAGTGTTGCAGTGATTCCAAACTTGGTATTCTCATGGAACTATAAACTGATGCTTCTCAATATCCAGAAATATGATACCAAGATGAGAAATTAGTAAAATTATGTTCATCTAAGTTAGCACCTAACTGCCCACTTAATTTTGGTTAACTAGATACTCTAATTTCAGCTACTCATGTGCTTTCAGTTAAGTCCTTCGTAACTGCTCTTTTTAGATGTGGATGATGTTTTTTCCATCTAGCATTACATAGTGTTCAGGCAGAATATGGAATATAACTTGTACAATTGCAGCAGATTTTACAGTCTGTACTTCTTACTGAAGGGAAGTTATTTTCTTCATGTGTTACCAGTATGAATTAGCTTATGTTTGCTAATTAGGACACTAATCTTTTAGTAATTCATTCTTTTTCTGCATGGCTTTTCGTTCTTCAAGTGTTTTTTATTGGTACAGAATCTTCATATTTTTGTGTGTTTTTCCAAGTGTAATGAAGACTTAAAACTCAAAGTGGGGGGAAGCATGAGTAACATCTAAAGGAGGGATTAAAAACAGCGTTGCAGTAATGCTAAATACGTTTTTCGCAGGATGGGAATGAGATCTCACTCCAATCTGCACAGAGGAACCATGATAAAAGCATTTTAATATTCTCCAGGACTTGCATAGTGCTTTGTGTTTGCAGAAGGCTACACACAGGCTAAGTACTAATGTTACTTAATGGTTGCCTGTGGACTGCTGACTGCCTGTGTCCCCTTTGATTTATCCCATACACTGAAGTTCAGTAAAGGTAACGCAGCAGTCAGAAAGAAGTGTTATAAAGTGTGACAAATCCGGTTTCCTCTGAAGAGTTCAGCTGCCATGATGCGTATTTTACATTTTTCTCTGATGTAATGAGAGGTGTGAGTTCCTTTCTGATGTTACATTTTGGAGCTGGCTATACAGATTTAGACTTGCCTGGAGCCAGATGTCCATCAATAAGAAATGTTTTATTTTGGGTGAAGGGGCAACAAATCTTTTGCAATGTGAAAGAAGGGGTGGGTTTCCTGATATGCTCCACCACAGTTTGGGAACTTAGAAAGGGCTTAATGAATACTCTGCTAATTTTGCAACATACTGTGTACGTTGGTAAATATTCTGACTTAACAAAATGTTGTAATGAAGTCAGTCAAAAGTTCCAGGAAATATTTCAGGAATTCAGAATAAAATAGAAAATAATCAGAAGGTGTCTGCAGGGTAAAATCAAATCCATTAAAAGCATGCCTCTGCACAAAGTTTAGCTAAACTAAGAAATACTTAGGAAAGGAAACGATGATATAAAATGAAGAAATTTTGAAGGATGAAACAGAAATGCTTCAGGGAAAAAAAAGGAAGAAAAACAAATCTTTCAGTTTAGATAGGCAATTTGGTGTAAAGTGAGACAAAATAATTTGAATTTTATTTTTTCCACTAAATCCTGCTGTATATTAAAGCAAGAGTCAAAGCTTCAGGACTGACACTGTATCTTTTCAGTTACAAATCTCTTCTGATTTCACTGTCAGCAAGTTCTTCTTTGCCAACCTTTGGGCTATTATTTCATTCAGCAAAGTCACTGATTGATATAAAAAAAGAAATAAAAACCTATGCATGGACTTCTGCCCATGAAAAGTATATTTAGATTTCAGAGTTAAAAAGAGGGAAGCTATGAAATGCCCCATTTTGAGTAAATTAGCCAAGAAAGTGATATTGTTGATCTTTCTTGGGTATATCTAGCCTGTTGTGTGTGTTGAAGCATGCACACATTCTTTATTTCTGTAAAGTTGTTATGGACTGAGGCACAAACGTATATAAGCTATAGAATGTAGATGTAAAAACAGTACCGAGATTGCCTTTTTCATTTTTTTTCTTTTCTCTTTTCAAGAGGTAAATAAATACAGTTTTTCAAATGATCCCACAAAGACATCAGTTGGGGAGAAGAAACTAAGCAAAATATTATTCCTTCACGCAGTGGGACGTAACTAGCTGAAATTTCTTCAGTAGTGAAATTTGATTGTAATAATAGAGGAAGACTGCTTTGAAAAGCTCCTGTGATATAAGGTTATGGGGATCTGGCAATGCTAAACTATGTACCTGGAAGACATTTACGTACCTAAAGCCTGAAGAGAAATTATTATAATCAATTGTATTGTTTTTCCTCGCATTTCAGAATGGGATGCAACATCCGTAATACAGCAAAAATCAAGTGAGGAGAAAGGGATGTCATGTTAATTCATCTAACTAAATTCTAATTTTCAGGCCCTTTGTTTGGCTGGGGAATAGCACTGGCAGGATAGTGGCTGCTGGCGGAGTAGTTCATTTCTTTCCCAGAAGAAAAGAAATCAAAACAGCTTTGCACTGATCAGCTGGCACAGACCGCTGGATCAATGGTTGGCAATTTGCAGGGCTGTGCTGTAGATAAGGCTGTCACATTTTGGCAGTCTCATCCCTACCAGTCAGCCACATAATAGCTGATAGGTCCCTTTCAGATAAAGACAAGTAGAAGATAGAAAACTGAAGAGAAAGGGTAGTGAAAGGGGCATAGAGGAGGAAAGCAAGACGGCAAAGCAGTATTTTCAGCCTCACTTTGTAGTTGTGCTCCTTTGGTCTCCGGTTCATTTAAATGTATGTTAATATGGCTGTTAATTCTTGCATCTTTCAACTGATAGTGGTGCTCATCAGTGTAATTCTTTGGTTTTGTGCTTTATCCTTCTGAAAATGAACAGATGTTTGCTGAAATCTAGAGTGCCTCCCGCAAAACCAAAAGCACAGGTTCAAAATAGTCACTATCTGCTTTAAGGTGTCAAAAATCTATCTGGGTTACATCTTAAGATTATTGTATCTCATTTTCTTTGGTGTAATTATGACATAGAGTCTGGTTATCTTGAAAAAAGAAAGTGGACTTTTGCCCAGATTCCCTCTTGGTCCGTTATTTATTGCAGCTTAGGTCTAGATGGTCTTGAGGTTTTTTTTGGCAAAGGTTGTGTCCCGGGGAAGGCAAACTAGTAAGGAAGTGAAAAGAACAGGAAAAAAGGTACTTAAGCAGCAGCTGATTATTTTCAGATGTTTCTGGTTTCAGGAAAATTCTGAAAAATAGCAGCTTCCTCTGAATTCTGCTGCTTTCTATTTTTCTAGTGGTTCACTGCAGGTCATAAGGAAATCTGTTAGTGACTGGGTGACAGTGCAATGAAAAGAGGTGTGGGAATCATTACATTAATACTGATAAAGCTGCTAAATATGCTTAGGGAGATTTAGACATTTCCAGAAGCCTGAGAACACACAGAGTAAAGGATTCATTAGTAAAAAGTGCCCTGGCTATACTTAATCATCCTGAATCTTGAGCTTGTATTAGGTATTCCTGACTATAGGGAGTGTTCTCTAATTCCAATGGCTAGTGTTCTACAGCCTTCCAAAATCAGTTATACCCAGTGTAGGGAATAAGTAAATTTTTTACTGTTACCTTTTTTTCAGATACCCAGATTTTACCCGTCAGGAGGTAAAATGCTTATTTTATTTGTAAATGAAATTCAAAAGTAATTTTTTTTTTCTGCAAAACCAATTTTCAAATGTTTTCATCAGAGCAATTTAATACCATTCATTTTGGAAATCTCCATGCATATTATTTTTGCAGTTTAGTCCTTCACTCTCTTCCTTGTGAATAGAGGAAAACAACTCCTTTTGATCCGTTGCAGAGAAGCTGATGAAACTGCATGTATCTGCAGTTAGGTAGAAGAACTCTCCCTGAAGTCCAAAAGGGTTTGGGATGTAGTCAGCCAAGTCTTTCAGACTATTTTCCAACTTGATTTAGTCAGTTATTATGGTGCATTGCACCACTTTGTTGTGACTTGATGTCAGAAATACTAAAAAAAAGAAAAGGGGAAAAAAAAACTTTCCTTATTGGCATTCTGGGGAATTAAAGACCAGGAAGGAGAAGGCCACAGTGGCAGCTGACATGGATTGTTTATTTAATTCTTCCAATTTGTTCACCTTAATGAAACACCAAAAGATTTGAGTGAGCGGTAATTAACAAGAGAGCGCTTGTCTAATGAATCCAGTACAGGATGATATTTGTTTCAAGGATCAATAAAAGGCTGTGAGTGACGATCATACTGGCATCATTCAGGAAAACAAATCACCTTGTGCCAATCAATTGTCATGCCGCACATGCATGAATCTGTGAAGCATTTCAAATATTGCATCAGTAAGAAGACAGGAAAGGAAAAGTTTGGTAAATTTGGAGGTATCTAGTACTTAATTTGTTGGTCTGTCAGGTACTATAATTATAGTTGTAGCGTTCTTCTGTGCCTTCAATAGTTGTTACTAAGCAAGTCTAGTAACATAATCTAATTAAAGTATGCTTCTCCTAGAGCGTACTGAGTCCATTGCGTAGGGTTTCTTTGTATTCTAACTATCACTGCTTGCATGTTTTCAGGAAAACAATGTAGACTGCATTCCCAGAAAGAAAGAAAGAAAACAGCGACTGATAAAAAAAGCTACTTCTCTGACAATCCTTTTGGCCCTCCAGAGACAGCAGTCGGATTCCCTGTTGCTGCTATTGACTTAGCAATTAATAATGCAGCAATTAGCAGTGAGTTTCCAGACCTCAGTGCACAAGGCATGATTTTATTTATATGGTGAAGTTACTACTGACAATAACAGAGTAAAAAGGAAACAGTGGTGGAAAAGTTGTATCTCAAAATACAGAATCAACTTCATTATTGGAAGAATGGGGTTAGTTCTAAAGGAAAGTAAATATGTGCTACATGAGATTATTGAAAGCAATATTGAAGCTAATGTGAAATTGCTTTGCCTCTAAAGAACATAGATTTAAAATTACATTCCTGAAAGAACAGAATTCAGAAAGTTTTTAACTGCATGGAAAGATGCAGATTATAGATAAATGTTTAGAAACTGCATTATACTGCTGCCTTTAATATAGAATGGGATTAATGAAGAGCATATAAAAAAGGCTTCCTTTGAACAGTGGCTGAAGGTAATGCTGAGAGCCATAATAAGGTCAGAGGTTATTTTTTTTTTTAAGTAGGTGTAGACATAGTTCTTTGAAAAACAAAATATTACACTTCAGCTCAGTCTTTGGTTTGAACAAAAAAAACAGTCCCAGAGCCAAGGCACCGCTGAAACTGAAATAACCAACTCAATGTAGATGCATAGACTTGAGGTGCAGAGAACAGTGTGAAGGATGCAGGTAAGTTATCAACAAGATTCATTCAGGTGGCTGGAGCAGGTTCAGAAGCTTTACTTTTTTGCTCCTTATAGATGCAAAGATGAATGACAGTTTCATTGGAGCTGTTGGTACATCTCCAGGAATTTTGTTCTAGAGCGCTTTTTTCTTTTTATTCTCATGTGTAAAACAATTAGAAAATTAGTGTCACAATTCTGTCTGATGTATACTTTGTTAGGTATTCAGACAAACTAATTTGGATAATGGGAATGCATTTTTAACACAGATCCAGAAATTTAAACTCTCCTGTAAATCTCATGGGCCTCATTGAGTCCAGCTACAAGGATCGTATTCAGCAATTGTATTTGTAACTGACTGGCAGCTGGAGCTGAGCTGTAGTTCTGAAACTTCTCAAACCTTAAGAAGTGGCAAATAGCTCTGACTGGCTTTATTCCTGGGATGGCATGGACTCCCAGCCGAGAAAGTGCCTTTAGAAAGTGGAATTTGCATGGGCTATTCAATGACCTGCAGCCACAAACAGGAGGAAATGCAGCATGGAGACAGTAGTTATGCTTTTTGTCAAAGTATCAAAGAGAAGATGATCCACAAGTGGCACAAGGTGGCAATATTTATAGGCTAGAATCTGCCACAGATTAATGAGAGGAAATTGTATTCAGCCATTGCAAATAATGGTTTTATGTATCAGGATATTGCACCATGGAATTATTGGAAGATACATGGGATAGCATGAGCAACTGGAGATTGCTTCAGTGACTACTTAGAAACATTATTTCTTATTATTTCATCCTTGTGTATATAAATTGATGGTGCGTGTCTAAATATATATATGTGTGTGTGTATGTATCTGATAACATGGATAATTTCTGTCATCAGAGCAAGTGGTGGGTTGTGGGAGGGTATGAGGCAAAAATGTGTTCGGTTTGCAGCCTTTCCTTTGCGTGGCAGGGGAAGTAAAATAGGATAAAGGAAAGACCTTACATAATGAAACTGATTTACCATTCATTAAAATCCTTGAACAGATTTCAGCTGTAACAATAAAACAATGTCTTTCCACAACCACCAATTTTGAAGCAACAAAATATTGCAAAGAATAAGGACTGTTTGTGAATATGTCAAAAATCTAGATGTCATTAATCAAAATGAGATGCAAGACATCACAGTCATCGAACTGTAGAGACAGTAAATTAATACAGTAATTTAGGATCCAACCTAAGCTCTTCTACACTATTTACTAGTTTGTGCTGTTTGTCAGTTAAATGCATCAGTTGTCGGGAGTTCTTAAAATTCCCAAATAAAACAATTGGGAAACTTGAATTGTACAAGTCATAGCTAGTAAAAAGTGCATTTTTTTTTCGGTAGACAGAATGTAAATTTTTTGTTTGGACATTTTTCTGATTATTTAAATAATTTGTGAAATAATCGGCACATGTTTAGAATACGATTAGGTACATTTTTCAATATAGGGAAAAACAAAACCAATGGGAGAAAACACATTTAATTTGCAAAGGAGTGGTAAAGTAACTCAGTGTTCAGGCTTTTTTTTTCTGGTTTCATGTCCAGTCATAGTAAATAAATAAAAGTATATGACTTATCAGTAGCAATGAGAAGGTTGAATTAAAGTACATTGTGTTTTAAACTGTATGTCATTTGTAAATTGGTCATGAAATTTGTGCAAATTGTAAATATCCTATATGAAAGCGTGCATCAAAATTTGACATTCTACTAGAGAGGTCAAAGTATTGGTTGACACGGATTGAAATTGAAAAGATACTCAGTTTTTCTTAAATACAAATGTGCATTTCTACTACACGTTCATGAAATTCACCCAAATTTCACCTTATCTTTTAATATGCCCTTCTTTCTTAATTTTATAGTGTGTACCTGCTAGGCTATATTCATTACGCTGAAACAACATACATAAATCAAACATCCCAACTGATTTAATCCCTAATGTGTCTCAGAACACTAATTATTAGCTGAAATTAAGAAAAGTTACACACAAATAGGTATGCATTGATGTACCATGTGAAAAAGCGAAGGAAGCATGCTCACAGTCCTTGCAGTTTAAGTTCTCTGTACAAGCTTCAGATGAGAACTGCGTTTAAAGCTGGTGTGTGGTGCGTGTGTGTCTGAAAGTATGGCTGTGTCCCCATGGCTGCAAATAATCTTGCATTTGTTTGACACTTGTGGGTATGTCTGGATTTTTTTCCTAAAGAAATCAAGTACATAGGTAGCTATGAAGTAGTTTGTTTTCAGATGCTGAAAGAATGAATTTTTTATCTTCCGCTCCATGTAATATCTCACTTTCCTGTGCATCTGTCTTTTTTATCCTGAGTCTGTCCTTATTGTTGCGGACTTGTTATGCTTGACATTTCAGCCACCTCTTGTCCACAGTCTTATCATTTATCTTGGTGAAATGTGTTATTCACAACACTAGTAGTGTCTAAATATCTATTGCATATTTAAAATCAGTGTGAGGAAAAAATTACTTGGTTTTATGTCATATCAATATTCATTGCACTTGTAATTGCTGTAGTAGTTGTAAAGAGAAAAGAAATGGGGAACCTATTAAACAGATAAAATATCAAGCATCTGAATTGTGAAAATGATTTAGCATCTAATCTAGTTCAATCTGTGCAGATGCTGCTGGAAAGGCTTAGGGCTATTTAATTCTAAAATTTTTGCAAGGAGTTACTGTTACTTGTATTTATTTATTTAGAACAAGTTGGGTTCCTTCCATATGAAGGATACAGGCAATTAAAAATGTGTTCTTTCTTTTCTTCTTGGTAAATACAAAAGAACAAATGTCAGCACAAATTATTGTATCACACAAACGGGAGGATATGCCAGTGTGTTTCCTTTTCTCCCTAATACTTTGAAACTGTTACTCACTGTTGTATGGATTGGGTATACGACAGGTAGAGTGACATCTACTCATTTAGGATAAGAAAATATGACTGGAAAATCTCCAGGTGTTCGGTTTGATTTAGACCCATTTGTGGTTGTGTAAGAGGCAGAATAAACCCCAAGGCAAGCTATAGACCTGTGATGTATTGCACTACAAGGACTGCATTAGAGCCCCTGTCTGGTAGTGTAAATAAAGACTTTTATATTTTCATTTATTGACTGCATCGCTAAGAAAGCTTTACATTGTCCAATAGGAGCGGTGAAAAATAATGTATGGAAAATCTATAGGAGACACAGAGGCATTTTAGAAAGTAGAGAACAATTAGCTTTATCGTCAAAGACAAAAGCATTGTTATATACAGGCTGCTTTGATTCTCAGAGAACCTATTGATATTTCCCCTTGTGTTGAGCTGCTAACATTATCTTCAGTACAAAAGGCAAAAATCCGTTCTCACTGGGGGGAGGTGGGGCTTCATAGTCCATTTGTATTTTCTTGAATGCCAATATTTCCTGGGAAGAGTGGGTCCAAGCCCTCTGCCACTGGGATTATAGGATCTTTTTCTTTAGCTTCAGTATGGCCAGACTGAGCTCTGGGTTGTGCGGAAATACCAAAGTACTGACCCGAGTGTGTCTGGGGATGAGGGCACACTGGGGACTGGATGGCAAACTCAACCCGCAAACCACAACTCAGTCCCATTTTTAAAAAACATATAACAAAACAGTACAGTTAAGACTGTGGAAAACTCACACATTCCACTAAGTCTATGTTCATGTTTCTTTTTATAGGCTTTTGTATTGCTGAATGTGTAGAGGTTATGATACAGTATGTAATATCTTCAATACTTTAATAGAAAAGAGTGATTAATGCTTCACAAAGCATTAAAATTCACTAGTCACTTCATTAGCTTGTGAAAATTAGCTCTTTTCAGCAGAGTCTATATACACTGTCCTGCTTTCCTGCCTTCACTCTAGAATAGTATATATAATATATACAGTGGTGAAAATATGAGTGCTTGAGTAGGCTGGAAGCACTGGCCTGATTCTGGACAGGTTCTGCCACTGTCATGATTCCTGAATTCATGAATCATTCCTTGTGGCTCAGATATCACTGTTAAAATGAAAATGGATATGAACAGGAAAAAGCTATGGAAGAGATCACAGCTCACATTAGTCAATCTAAAGCCATCTTTGTAAAGTGTTCCCTCGCAATCAAAATCTGTTTTTACTCACATAAATAACAAAGAAAAAAAAACAATGATCTTGATCTAAAAATTCCCCAGGTATGTCTGCAGAGATGTTTGTAGTCATCTCTTATTTATACTCATTTGATGAAAGAAGGAAGTAGGATCAGGATACAGAGTTTGTCACTTAGTCTTTGATCAGCACCTATATAGGAAATGTTACTAAGACAGGAGAAATGCGCTCCGTGGTCAAGTTGCACTGTTTGTCCTGAGCACCACTAGGTAGCGGGAAATGATGGTGTGAAAGGGAGGGAGTGTTAGGATTTAACTGGGAACTTCGCTATGTACAAAAATGCAAATCGTGCAAATCAAATATTTCTAATACTGCACCTACCAGTAAGGCATGAGAGAACTAGTGTCTTGAGTTTAGAGGAAAAGAATTGAAAGGACTGAACGCAGAGCTGATCCAACGGCACAGAAACACGGTCAATTGTTCTGCAAAAGCGTTGAACAAAGATGTACTTTTATTTCTCTTGAAATGCAAAATAACTATTGATTTCAGTCCTATTGCCCTGCATTCACACAACTGGAACAGAGGAGACTCCTGTTTACCAGTCTGTAAAGCTGTTTGGTGCCTATTTGCCTGTGCAAGATATTTTCATCTGTGTACCAACTACCAGTGCTAGTAATTATATATCTGTTAAATTCCATAACTTGATTTTGCACCTTCCTAATCCTCACACTGCAAATTCAAATGCTTTGGAGGAAAGATACATGCCTGTTGTCTTTTTAAATTAGCAAATCTTACCAAATGTCCATACATAGTGTTCAATTACGTGGTTTTAACTCCCTAAATTAACTTTTCTCTGCCTATGATTTGCATGCACAAATACCCAGTCTCATGACATACAATCCAGTGCATCTGTGAGATACTTATGCTACTTAAAATGAGGCTCTGCTACAAAGCTAGCTTTTACTGTAGTTGTACATATGTAACTAGAAATTATTTGTCTTTCTGCACTCTAGGAATTGTGCAGGCAGTCGTCATCACTGCATGGCCCAGCTTCCCTCTGGCTGCTCTTTCCACGATGTGATTCCGAAGTACGAGTTTATCCCAGTGCACTGGTTTGCTAATAGGCTGGATGCTTAAGCCAGCAAATAGCATGGGCAGGATTGTGCCATTACCTTGCAAGTAAACAGTGACAGTAACTGCACTGCCAATTTTAGGCTAGTAGTTTGTTTTTTTTTTCCTGTGGCACTGGTGAGTGGGCGATCTGGAACCTGGGAGACAAAGGGAAACCGGTGTGACAGAGCTGGAGGCCAGGACTTCACCAAAACATTACCGAGGGATGCTCAGGCTGCAGCTGTTAAAAGCAGCATGAGTTTCGTAATTTCAGTGTTCCTGCTGCTTCTCTGCTTTAGTCCGTTTTTCTATATTCTGTTTTAGCTGGAGTCTCCCTAATTTCCCAACTCCCCCATGGTGTATAGGATTTTTTATAGCTGTAAGGATTGTGAGTTGTTGCCTTGGAAACACAGTTGTGCATGCAGCTGTTGTAACTATACTTGTTACTTTTGCTTTATCACAAAAGGTTTCAAAGCTTTGATGTATTTGTCTGACATTTCTTGATTCTGTAACTCCTTATAACAATCCATTTGACAAATTACCAGAGGAGGAAATAAAACCTCAACCTCACAGTGTACAGCATGCCCCCGAGTCCTGACTGAATCACCTGCTTTCTTGCCCTCAGAAGCCTCCAGACCCCATGCAATCCCCTGCCTGCCTATTTAAAAAAATATGAAAATGTAGGAAATTTTGGAAAAAACTTTCGATATTCTCCATCAGGACTTCTATCTGCAGATACTGGGGACAGCCTGAGACTGCAGCTCCTCCAGGTCTCCGCATGGGACCAGACAGCTGTAGGAAGATAACGCCCGTGCCAGCCAGGGCCACTGCCAGGGTTCTCGCTCGTTAGGACAGATCCAGCAGGAAGAGTAGGAGGTAGCAGGTGATTCTTGAATGCTTCACCCATGCAGAGCGCCTTTCCCATGAAAGCTGCTTTGGTACCAGAGAAGGACTAATATTCATACTTGCTGCCTTTGTTGTAAGAGTGCTTAATCTTTCCCTTTGGTCTTCCAGCTCAAGATCAGGTCCTTGAAGTAAAAGGTATTTGATCCTTTTTGAGTACTGAGAGAGGGGGTTGTCAGCTTGGAGAGAAACCACACAGGATCCCCTTCCAGGGCAAGTCCTCCTTACTTGCCAGCTGCGAGTCAATGTCAAAGCTTTGAGATGGCTGAAAGGTGTAGACAGTAGTAGCATAGTTTTGAAAGTTGTATGTTTGCTTTTTTTTAGCCAAGGCTTCTAATTGCTAGCATATTTTCAATCCATATACCTGTCAACTACACCAGTTTAGCTGGCGTTGCACTGCCTTTATATCGTCTTCTGTTTTTACAGCAATATAAAAAAATGGTTCGTTTTTTTGTATGTCACTCCCTCACTGAGCTTTCCCATTTCCCCTGGCTGCAACATAAGCCATAATAGTTGGAGAGGACGACAGGTGGACACTATTTCTGCTGTGCTCTCCAAAAAAGGAAGGGAGTGCTGCACGAATAAATAGAAAAGCTGCTAACTGCAATTAGATATTACTGTGGTTTTGTCTCCTTGCATCTACTTGCTTTCCATTGTAACACCTCGCGCTGCGTGTTGTTTGTAGCTACAGATTTTGTAGATAGACTTTAATGTGAAGATTTGAGTCAAGTCAGCAGCTGAAATCACAGTCACAACAGTTTTAGATGACCATCATGAAGTTTGACTAGATTTGCTGTGGAGAAAGGTAACCTTACCATACTAAGAGAGGCTTACTATAGTATAAGGTAGTACAACTTTCTTTTACAATTTACTTTCTCCAGGTGATTAACCTTAGTAAGTTACAGTCTGCATTTTTTTTTAAGGAATTTATTAGAAAAGCCACTAAAAAATAGATGAAACCAGAAATAACTGAACAAGTAATAGGCATATACAATACACAGTGCTGAAAAGCAGACAAGGAATGAATGTTTGTGCTTGCTTGTAAACAACCTTTTTAAAACTCAGTGAAAATTATAACAATTCTTTTCAAATTGTCATTCATCTGACAAAAACACAAGTTAACTGTCAAATTGTAATCCAATTGAAAAAATTACTCAGTAACCCTGGAGGACGTGACAAAAAAAGTAAAAAGGATAGTGGACAATTCTAGAGTTTCTTCAGCTCTGGTTGAGAAGTACAGAGAATGTTCTGAGGGTGATCACAATCAAAGGCAGTTTTTTACCCCGTTCTCTTTGATGGGTCACTCTTTGGAATAAGAGGTGTTTCTGCAGTGTAGCACAAGCCGTATCTTCAAGTCCCTTGATTACATTCATTAAGCTGACAGGGATGATATAGGAGCTGCTATTTTACCACAGTTCCTCACTGTGTGGGGAGAGGATTTACAGAGCTTTTCATCTTTTTGTCTGGGCAACTGCAACAAAGTGAATTTGTAAGTTCAGAATTAGGGCAATAACTTTAAGTAGATGATAGTATCAGTTTCAGAGCAGCATCTCTGTAGTAGTTTCAGAATTGATATATTAATATTCAGAATATTAAAATAAGTATGGTCTAGATTGTTAGAATGTTGACAGCCTAACTAATCTGTATTTTTACTGATTTTATGACAGTGTCTGAAATACTTGCTTCTACTGTTTGTATTGAGTACAGAAACTAAATTCTATTTTATTCTGCTAAGTTCATATACTACCAGATGCAATATTCTGGAAGCTAGATATTAATGGTCTGTGAGCATCTGTAGTTTAAGCATTTGTAAACTTATTAAGAATTTATTGAGGTTGTGTCCTTGGTTGCTGATTGGAGTGAGCTGTGAAAAGCATGGCACAATATGTTCTGTTATATCCTGAGC
This sequence comes from Pandion haliaetus, assembly GCA_013401275.1. Lineage (NCBI taxonomy): Eukaryota > Metazoa > Chordata > Aves > Accipitriformes > Pandionidae > Pandion > Pandion haliaetus. The sequence goes on along the minus strand of VYZV01023252.1, from coordinate 13,219 downwards.
TTTTCTTCCTCTGTCAGCCCTTTCTGGGAGGATGCTCTGACATAATAACCTTTACAACAGAAATTTCCAAAGCCTGAACTCCGGGACCTTGATGTATTTCGGACTTGCTTGTTTTTTTCTTGACTTAGAGGATCCTTCGGATGGGAAAGACATTTTCGATTGCAAAACACTGTATGTATAATAATCCAAACACATACTGTGCTGCATTAGCAAGAGTGCAGGCAGTAGGTCCAAGGAAATGATTGTTGCCCTCTATTCAGCTCTTGTGAGACCATGCCTGGTGTGCTGTGTCTGGGCCTGGGCTCTCTGCTCCAAGACAGACGTTGTCTTACTGAAGCAAGTTAAGCAGAGGCCACCAAGATAGCCAGCAAGCTGGTGTACGTGTCTTGCGAGGAGAGGCTGAGGCAATTGCGTTTGTTCAGCTTGGAGAAGAGGAGGTGAAGAGATCTTATTGCAATCTGCATGCAGGTGTCTTAGAAAAGAGCAGAGAAAAGATGGAGGCACTATGAATGCGGTCAAACACTGGAAGCAATTTCCCAGAAATGCTCTGGAATCTCCATCCTTGGAGACATTTGGAACCCAACTGGATATGGCTCAGGGCAACATCTTCTAGCTGGACATACTCTGAGCAGGAGGTTGGACTAGATGAGCTCCAGAGGTTGCTTTCAACCAAAATTATTCTCTTTCTTTCTGATTTTTTTTCATCCCATCAACCTTGTGAAAAATATATTCATCATCTACAAAAGCAGTTAAGGAAAAAAAATTTTTTTATTTGAGGATTCATTGTACTATTTGTTCAAGTACAGAAGCTAGTACGAATCAACAGATATTTGCCATTGTGGAAAAAAGCAACAGGTAAGCTGAGAGAAAAAAAAACCAAAACAGAAGACCCCTGATGAAGGTTGTTCCGATCTCAGAACTCGCTCAGAGAATCTCAAGAAATAAACTGTCTTAAATTATCCTCCCGGGAATAGGATGGCAGTGGAAATGAATGCTGCATTTGCTACAAATGATACCATCTTAATCTATGCACTTTGTATTTCCTCAACTGTCTTCCCTATCGTATTTCAGCTGTCGAACTCCAAAGTCAAAAAGCTAACAGCTTTGTAGATGAAGTTCTGCTTTCCCATTCCTGACTGCAATTGCTTCTGACAGCCTGTGTTTGCCTATCGCTGAGATTCACACAGATTAAGTTCTATCTTGGCACTGAGGATTTGCATCAGGCTATTAAATGTACAAGAACGCAATGAGTGAATACCTATCAATATCCTGAAGACACTTTGGATCTTGAGAGCCTTTAGGGACTTTATAAACTGGCTTGTGCAGATGAGGAGATACCTCAGTGAACCACCTTTGGCAGGTACTGCAACAGCCTTACAAATTGAAACAAGATTTAGGAGGGTTACTTACCGCTTTGTTCCTGGTTCTACTAGGTGAAAGAAAACCTCTGTAATAGGAAAGGGTTAGATACCACCACTCCTGAAAATAACTGTAGAGAATTAGTGGTCACTAAAGTATTATTTTCTGTCACTGTTCATACCATTGGGATCACAAAACTTTTTCAAAAGATGTCTAACAACAAACAGGATTTTTTGTTAAAACCTTAAAGTTTGTATTGTAAACCTAGAGATGTATATCATAAAGTGAGGAGTGGCATTGAAGCTTGTAGCTATCAAGCTAAGTATCCTTCTTCTAGCTCCCTATTTTAGTAAGTGTCTTGTCTAGTTAGTAGATGTTATCTTTTGGTGTGACGCATTCGTGTCATTACTACTTAACACATCAGCAGCCTTTTGATGGCTGTCAAAGTCAAAAGGGAAAGGACAGGAGGGTAATGAGGATTCACTTGCTCTTAGAATGATCACATGATGATCATTTATGACCTTATAGTTTAGTAATAATGTATAGACCTATTCTGTCCTCTCAGAACAGCTTTATTGACGCTGCAATGCGTTCCTCAATGTTTTGCTTGTGAAAAGAAACTCCTATGGCTGGTGTGCAGCCGCTGTGTAAGACAAAAATAGTAAGTTCTTTCCTCCAAACAGCAGAAGAGACGTGCCAAAATTCTATGTAATCTCTAAGTGCTGGCTTGGAGTCTCGCAGTTCTGCTGTACTTAACTGTTTTGACTGGTTGTGCTAAGGGCACAGAGCACTGACAACAGGCTGTTACACAGGCAAAAGGTTAATTTGACTGGTCTTGAAAGTACTAACATAGAAGCATGTGGCAAATCCATTCTGCAGTCAAAGGAAAGGGAAATAACTTATTACTGAAGCATGTATTGTTATTTCAGAAATAACCAGCAATGGTCACAGAAATAGAAACAAGATGGTTGCTTTAAGGTACTTAATATCTGAGAAAGGAAGCATGGAGACGGTGCAGAATAACATTAGAATGGTGTTGCCTGTTGTTAGCTGCCGTGCCTAGAGATACAATAGCTAGCTATTGACCAAAGCAAGGCTTTGATGCAAAGACAGGCTTGCTTTAAAATGCCCGGCACTGACAAATGAGTTACAGGCTCAGCTGAAGTAGCTGAATGGTAAAAAGTACAGATCTGATGTTTGTTATCTAGTAATGCAGATTAAGTATAAAAATCCAAAAGAAAAATAGGAATCTGTTAGTGAGTGTGTGTGTCATCCTATAAACTACAACAGGAAACCTGTAGGAAGCTGAAGGACAGTGTTTAGCAACTCCCTTTCGCCATAGCTGGGCTTCTTGTCACAAGCGTGCACAGTGAGCTGATGGTGACGTGCTCTTCAATTCATCATTTTACATGCAGGAAAACAACTGGAGACGATAACAGTATCCCACTCATTCTCTTTAAGATAATCAGATTTCTGGAGCTCACTATTTTTATGGGTTTTGTATTCTTGAAGTGAGTTTTGCCATTACCATGGAGTTTACTTTGCAGCTGGAAAGAGTCAAAAAGCATCAGGGTTTTTAAAGCTCCATGAAGCTTTTCTATTTCAATAGGTATTTTCTTTCACAGTGTGCCAACAAGCTGATTGGTACATTGAAGGTATGCATGGGTGCGTACCTACATGTATGTCTATGCACACTGCATATAAATATACATTAAAAAAAAAATCAAAGAATTCACTCACAGCAGTAGCTATGCCACAGGTGAAAGGGTGAATTTTTAGGGCCATTGAACACTGTAAATGTGTTCATTGTATCAGTGCTTCAGAAATACCCATTCTAAATGACTTTGTGTTGATCCACTGTGAAAATTCATTGTGCTCAATTGCCCTCAAAATTTCTCATTTCTCATCTGTGATGTTGCAGTCCGCTGACTGCACACTGGACTGCTGTACAAAGCGTGTAGGCACCCTGCTTCACAGTGTCTTAAAATACTTTATACTGCCTGCAAGGTTTCTGTGTGTTACTTAATAACTGAATAGATCTGTGTCTAGGGCTCGTATCTATGAGACTTTCAAAGATGGGAATAGACTTCATGGAGTTAGTTTATGTTGAGGCATGCACACACAATGAAACAGTCATACATATGTCACATATCATATGTATCTAATGCAGAAATGTGGAAAATGGAACTTTGGCTTTAATTTTTAATCATACTTCTGATTCAGGGAAATCAAAACCACGCTCCCGTAATTTCAATTCTATTCAATTAGGAGAAAAAAAAAAAAAAAAAGAAATTACCAGTGGCATAACTAACTTTCTTCTGGCATGTGTGGCAAGAGGTTGAGACATGAAATGATTGGGGGGTTTTTTGACATCTCATTGGAAACAAGGTTTACTGGCTCTGTTTTTTCAATTTTAAAAAGATATTTATACCAGACTTTTAATATGGGGTTTATGTCCTTTAATTTACTGTATTGTCTGATTTCTTATGAAAGCCTATGCATATCAGCCTTTAAAGCATAGGAGAAACAAATGCCTGTTTTGGAACAAAGGATAGGTGACATTTAAAGACCTCTCCAGAATATGTCTAGAGCTGTCTCGGTTGGTCCTCACTGTGTTACAGTACATTGCTTATTTCCTGTGGATGCTCTCAAGCATTAGAATAACAATATCTTTATAAAAGCCTGATGGGATTGACAGAAGCACTGGCTGAGGAAGATGCATCTAGGAAAATGAGAACTCTGCATTCAAATTAGATGTAGCAGAAAGTGTGTTGAGGAGTCCAAAGTTGCAAATTTAAAAGAAATATTTGTTTGGTTCACCTTGCAATTTTATGCTTGTAAGTTTACAAGACAAAATCTTGCCTGTAATTTAGACAAGTTGGACACTTTGTCTTAAAAATCAGGATGGGAGGTACTTAATTATGTAAGAAGACTTTGATTTTTCTTCCAGTTAGTAGGGACTTTAATTATGTCCTTGTACTAACATCTTGCTGGAGCAGTGGTTCATTTCTGAGTTGCTGTAGCAGGGGAATATCTCCTTAAGCACCACGCAAGCTACTGCTCCAGGAACGATTCAGTCTTACATTACTAAACCTGAGATTCAACTGGACAATGCCAAGGTCAGACTCTGCCTCACTTGGAGTCTGTTAAATATGTGAACGCCTACTAACTACTTAATTCGTATTTTAGCACAAATTCAAAACTGTGCATTATTTACAGTTTGCGGGCTTTTAGTCTTTAACACTGAAAATGGGAAAAAATATAAATACCTTCAATACCTGTTTGTTTGTTTGTTTTAATTATCGAGTCCATTTGCCTTACAGACCCACTCTGCTCTGTTTTTTGTTTTTCAAATAGATTATTTGTAAGCAGGTGAAAGCTGTCTTCTAGGGATGTGAATATCAGTCATAATTTTTAAAAGAATAACAGTATTTGCATTTTTAGTCTTGAATGTTAAGTATACAACAAATTATAATCTTGGCAAACACATAAAGCACTTTCATGTCTCTGTATGTCTCTACATTCATCTCTGGCATCTAGTAATAATACTTTGTGTGGCAAAGAAGTACTAATTCATATAAATGATGGTATGAACAGTCATAATTCATCTGTTCTTCAGGTTTAAGGAAAGACCTAGTATTCTAAATGAGAAAATATTGTCTGATTTGATTTTATACAATAGTTTTTGTTTTTTGAAATTGTTGGGAGCAAAAGGGAGTATCTCCCTTGTTTTAGTGCCACTTTTTTTGTATTTAAATGCATAAAATGAATAGAGCCCTTCTTATAAAGAAAATAAAACATCAGAGAAATATTCTTCTGACTAGGCTTGTGAAAGCTGGGTTTTGTCTAAATTATTTGCTGACTTCAGTCATCCATTTCTCAGAAAGAAAAAAAAGGTACTGCATCAGATAATCTCAGAAGGTCTCTCAAGAGAAGACAAAGGCCAGCTTGAGTCTATTGTCTAGACTCAACCGTTCAATACTCATCATCTTTATTCTTTTTATTCTTATGCCTCAAAGTAATTTTAAAATGAGGAAAGATAATAGCGATAGTTGTATGAGAGCAGTATCTCTGGCAAATATGACCAATTCTTCAGAAAAGGAGCTGCTCTTGTTATAAAGCTTTAATTTTCTTTTACTAAGTTTTACTGCAGGTCTTCAGCATTTCACTGCTCTTTTTATGATATTTCAAAAAACATATACTTTCACAGTAAAAGATTATATTTATGTAGTCTGTAAATTTACACTTTTACATAGTTACGATTGCATCTTTTGTTTCAATAAATTGCATTTACATTGCAGTTACATTCTGTTTCATAATTAAATCACTTTCAATCTAAGTAAGTACAGGAAATCCATGCTTCGATGTGCAAGTCTGCTGACAAAGTGAAGGGTAACCCAATTCTCATCCGTGCAACTTTTTAATTAGTTGCTACACATCTGAGGATTAGGTTTGTTAGGATGTCTTGCAGAAAATAACATTAATATTCAATTTGGTTAAGGACTTTCAATAAACAAACAATTAATAAAGCTATTAAACAAATGTCTCTGCTGACCAGTTTCCGTATGTATCGCAACTATTCTAAACCATTTCCAAAAGCAGACAGTTGAGAAGGGCTTATCTTTCAGTGTATTTGCTGAATCTTGAAGAGTATCTGGGTATTATCCATTCTGAGCTAATATGCATTTGAATTTGTTGAATGTATTTTCTAGGGTCTGCAAAAGCCAGGTGGAAAATAATGCTTTGTTACAAGCTGTTATCAGCACTCTCAAAGTACATTATTTCATTTTCTGTTTGTCTAGGTTTCAGAATATTCTGCATCTGAATAAGATAGCTTTTTTTGGCCAAGTTTGAAATTATTATTTTAGAGATGAAAGGTTTGTTAAATTACACCCTTATCCTGGAATATTTTTAAATGAATTGATACGTGAGCAATAGTTTTGTGAAATATTCTGGATGAGGCTTTACGGCTCTGAGTTAAATTACTGGTATTAAAAAACAGCTCATCTAAGGTAAACCTGGAAATTATTTTAGGCTTATAGTATCATTTGAAAAATTTGGAATTTCAGTGAAAGAGAACTGAACGAATTCTTATTTCCCGTATCCCTTGGAAAACAAGCTCTGCTATTTAAGTCCTGGCAAGATGGCATTGATTCTGTGTAGAGACTTTTGGCTGGTTTTATGGTGGCATAAATTCACTTTATGTTATAGCTTGCTAATACATACAGTGCTATAAATCGAAAACATGCTTTCACAACTTTTGAGAGCTATTGAGGTGACAGTGATGATGTAACTTATCCCCTAATACCATTTACATTGTATTAAGATTCCTGTAGGGACAGGTTGCATTTACATTGAAGAGCCATTCAGTTCCTACCCAATATATACTCGTTTTATTTGTATGGTCCATGTATTTGCAAGTGTGTACGTGAAATTTATTTCACTTTCTTTTTTTTTGCCAAGAAATTCCAAAAACATTTTAGATAACACTAAAAGAAAGGCTGTGAAGAAACCCTGCTCCCAACAGGAGAGCTAAACTCTTTGGGTGTTGGTTTATGAGGAGCTCTGCACTAAACTGTGAGAACAGTTTACCTGCCTCGCAGAAGGTGACATCCGTGCAGGGGCATGGCTGCAGTGGGATGCAGGCACTCCTCAAACATCTCTCTTCAAACCAAGCTGGGTGAAGAAAACAGAAACGGCTTCCTTTAACCCACTGGCCTGTGAGCTGCGTTAGCAGAGAGGCTGTTTGGCAATCTTGCAGTGGGGTTGCAGAGTAGCATCCTCCGGGAGAGGGTTTGGGCAGGCTGCTAAGGAGAGTCATCTCCCTAGTTGTCCCAGCTCAATTTGCTGCCAATTTGATTTAAGCCTCTAATAGTGAGTTAAATGTGCTGAAGCGCTGCAGGTGGTGTTTGTCTGGAAATTTCATCTTCTACTTTATTGCAGAGGGTGACTAGCTACTCGGAAAGTGAGTGGGACCCCGAGCATTGTACTGACTCCACTGCTCTTCCCTTTGCACTTTGCTCCATGCTAAAGGTCAGGGCTTGAACTCTTGTGAGTAGATGAGGAATAGTCCATATTGTGACTGCCAAAAGGAGTAGGTAGTGGAAGAATATTTCGAAGGGAGTTTTCCTGTGACTTTCCATAGCTTTGAATGTGTAGTTTGCTTTGTAATGTGCCTAAATTTGATAGAAATCTGGGTTCTTCAATGTAGTGTACTGTAGTCTTATCCATCTTTAAAAGTTTTTTTTGTTTGTTTGCTTTTCCCTGTAAAACAACTTCTGGAATCTGATCCAGTTATAAAACTGTATTTAGGCTGTATTCTTGGTGGTTTTGTGGGTTGAGTTTTATGCAGTAAGGTACATGCTTTTTTATAGACTTGTCCTGGTTTCGGCTCGGATAGAGTGAATTTTCTTCCTAGTAGCTGGTACAGTGCTGTGTTTTGGACTTAGTATGAGAATAATGTTGATAACACAGTGGTGTTTTAGTTGTTGTTAAGTAGCATTTATCCTAAGTCAAGGACTTTTCAGTTTCCCATGCTCTGCCAGCGAGGAGGTGCACAAGAAGCTGGGAGGGAGCATAGGCAGGACAACTGACCCGAACTAGCCAGAGGGGCATTCCATACCACAGGACTTCATGCTCAGTATATAAACTGGGGGGAGTTGGGCCGGGGTGGGCGGATTGCTGCTCAGGCATCGGTCGGCAGGTGGTAAGCAAGTCATTGTGCATCACTTGTCTTTTCTTGGGGTTGGTTTTTTGGTTTGTTTTGGGTTTTTTATTATATTCCTTTTCATTACAATTATTATTATTATATTTTAGTAGTAGTAGTAGTAGTAGTACATTTTACTTCTTATTTCAACTGACAAGTTTTACTTTTTTTTCCAATTCTCTCCCCCATCCCACTGGGTGGGGGAGAGTGAGTAAGCAGCTGCGTGGTGCCTAGTTGCTGGCTGGGCTTAAAACATGTCAAGACTTTAAAAAAAATCCTAATGTATTTATTTATTCTTTCTCTAAATTATTGAACTTCACAGATACAAAGCTTAGGGAAACAACTGTCAACGCGTTCGTTAAATGTAAGTGTTGTGGATTAACCCCTGGCAGTCCGCTAGGCCAGACCCAGTACAGTAAGGTTTATTTCTAAGGATCTTGTGTATGTTGTTGCAAGCAATGCAAAACAAACCTGAGAGGAGTAACATTAACCAAGAGATGCAAAATTTTTTGTGCTTCTTTTTAATGGGCTGAATCGTCATTACTCTCTTTCACCATCATTTCACGCCCCGTTGTTGATGAAAAACAGAGGACTGATTTTGTTCCATGGTTTCTTCCCTGACTCACGGTCGGTAGTAGATACCATACTCCCCTCACTTTATAGGCCAGGGCAAAAGTCACATAAGGGATATAATTTCTCGTAACAAAGATGTAATTATTTGTATTAAAATGTTTTCATACCATGTCTTGCTGTCCTGCATGGTTGAACACTCAGGATGCTGATATGAATAGTTAATCCACTGAAATAACAGCAGTTTCTACTGTCTGAGGCATTGCTTGCTGTCAGCAGGCAGGATCCAGGGAGTGCCTCCCCACCATCCGCAGAGAGCTTCTTAAGCTCTATGATGTTTGTTACTGTTATTTTAGTACGGCATTGCATACAGGACTGGCCCAAAGTCCAGACTGCAGTTTAGGGGAAAGCGGTAAAATGATAAAATTCTTTCCTTGTTTGGTAGAGGTTTTCCTCCAGTCCTCAATTTCAAGTTACTTGAGGATTAAATGCGAAGTAGCTCTATAGGAACAGATTTGTAGTTAGCTTTCATTCCTTAAATTAGAATGCCATAAATTGCAGTTATACGTGATACTACTTTCACATTTTCTAAATGACTTGTGAATTGGATGACCTTTTCCGAGGAGCAAGGGGATTGATGCCTGGGTTTTATGTAAGGGTTGGGAGACGGCCACACTTCCCTTCCTGCATTCCCGCCTTTCGTTCTGTAAGGCAAGTGGTTACTGCAAGAGAGACAAGGCTAATGCAGATCAAATACGTCCTTCCTTCCATGTTGAGAGAAAGTTAAGATTCCTAATGCAATTGCTACTTAGCACAAACAGGGGGAAGGTGAGAAACTCTTGTGCTACAAAGGTTGTTATTGCAGAGCCGTAACAATATGACCACTTCTTAACCACTTTAATGGGACTTTTTCTATCATAGTTAGATATTATATATTAAGGATATTATATATTAAGGTACCCAGGAGGAACCTATTTGCACATTGATCTATTGAGTTCTCAGGAGAAATTAAATAAATAATGAATTGTACTGACATGATAAATTTGGAGAAAGCCTTTAATCAATTATTAATTGATTATTCACATGAGCACAACACTTGTAAAGATCAAAACCTAATTTTGACAACATATGCAAACTTTTCCTTTTGAATTTAATAATATATTCTCAATCTGTTGTTCATTAAGGTGAACATCTGTGAATTCATTAATTTTTCTCCAAGCTTGCTGCACCACGAACTTAATTTCTTTAACGAATTTTCCAAAGAATAATCCCATTACAAGCTTAGTTTATAATACATATAATGACAGCTTTGTTAGCATGCCTATCTCTTTTTTGGCTAATAAGTCTTTGCAGCAAAATCTGTTCCAGGATGGTATAGGGTAGTGAGACCAGGGAAAGTGTATAAATCTGGTTAAAGAAACTGGCTGCAGGGTTTGAGATCTCGTTATCTAAGCTCATAAAAATTGGACAGCATAGGTTTCCCAAAATATGGTGATTCTTAGCTGTAAATTGTCATGTTCAAGTTACAGAAAATAGAAATTTTATCCAGCTTGGTATTTGCCTTATTTTCCTTTCCAAACTGGAGTTTTAAAAAAGTACAGTTGTAAAAATCCCTCTTTTGCTAATTTTACGATACTATTTAAGTGAAATTATAACAGTCCTATAGTCCTAAAGATTTTTCAAAGCACACCAGGAAGGAGAATGAAGAAATAGGCTAATGATTCCACCTGAAAACATTAATTTTGAACTTTTAAATAGAAATATGTAAGTAAAACTGTAATCAGAGATAATACCTATAGGTGTTTCTTTAGACACTTTCCAGAAAACATAGATACTCTTCCCTCTTGCACAGTACAATTGTAACTGAAATCTGGCTGTCTAACCCTTTCAGGCATATATCTATAGATAGCTGCCTCTTCTTTCTTTGACGTTTTTCATAAAGTTAATGGTAAATGAAATACTGATGTTTCAGGGGAGATGAGTTACATGCTGTATTAATCTGACCAGTCCCACATTAGGAGAGCACTGAGCAGAATTTGCAGCTGCAGAAGATTGTCACTGTGTTCCTGTGTTTAATGGAATAATTTAGGCATAGAGACAGCAAGAAGTCTATACGAAAATGAGTACAAGCACTTTTAAGTAGAAAACCTGTAGCTAATTTTCAATCCTGTAATTGAATTTGCAGGATAGCACATAAATAAAGCTAGGCCTTTTTAAAAGTTGGATGCTTTCCACTGCATAATAATGTTTTACTGCCTTGTAATGCTTTCCCATGTATTTTCCCACATACTGTGGAATTACATTGCAGTGCTCCAAGCCTGAAAACTTCAGCCGGGATGCAGCCTACACGATGTTGCATCAGTGAAGCTTCAGATATACATGCAGGTTGACTGTTGGCAAATAATTGACAGCCAGCTAGGTACGAGTGGTTAATTTGTAATTTGCTGTAGCATGCTCAGCTGTTAATGCATGGTCCCTGCTGGGTTGTAACCTAACATGAGATGCAAAACTATTTCCTTAAAGGCTTTTTGATTATCTTTGTCTTTTGGTCCTGCTAAAAGCCAGAGCAATTCTTAAGAGGTTCAATTCCAAGCCTGAGCTTTGAAGAGTTTTTCTGAAAAGAAATTTCAAGAGCGTAATGTTATAGTATGTTAAGAAATACATAACATTCTTTATATCTTTTTCTGACTTTATTGAATTACTTGCATTTAGCAATCGAGCAGAAGATTTTACAAGTTACTGAGTAAAACGGGGTTAAAAAGTTGCTGTAATGACATCAGTTTAAACAGTCATGTCCTTGCAACTCAGTACTTCCTCACAAATCTGTGTTAGATTGCGTGCGTTTGAGATGCAATCTTACAAAGTACTGAGTTCTCCCAACCTTTTTTAAAGTCAGTGGAACCCAAGGCCACCTGGATAGAAGCAAAGGACATAGACTCAATCTTACAATGAGCTCATCACTGGAACTTATGCTCTTAACATTTTAGATAATACATTGATCTTTTTTGAACAGGTAATATCTGTAATAATACCACTTTTCTACATCATCTGAAGTCAATTAAAACGCATGTATTATAGCTATATTTTAATCAAGACTTACTGGGAAATGGAAGTAAAGAATTCTGCTTTTCTTAATAGTACCATTTGCAAAAAGAAAAGCTGACTGGAAAATCAAATGAATTATCTGTTCTTTATACATCCTTTATATGTCCACTTTCTTCACAAAATGAATTTCAAATACCTCTATCCCAAAGAAGGAGGTATTTCAAAATCATAAGAAAAAGTAGATGGATCTTTCAAGAGCATTCACACGGAGAATTCAAGTAAAATTCATTGAACTTTATAAATAAGAACTTGGCAAAATACAGGTTGTCATTTGAGAGACGGTAAGCGGACAACTACGTTTAGTATCTTCCAGTCTCATCTACTTACAAGACTTAAATTAGAGGGAATGCATTTTACTACAAAGTGGGATATGGAAGAAACAAACTCTTGTATACAGTGCTGCAGAATGGGCTTGAACGCATTATTATTTTTTTCTTACTCTTTCAGTCTGAAAACTATGCTCAGATGTATAACCACTCTGTATGCCACTATTGCAGGTCAGCAGCAAATACCTGCCTTCAGAAAATTGGCTGTTGTATTATTTCTGGACTGTTTGGTATCAGTATGACTGTGTCCTATGCTGCTAAATTTTGAATGGTTTCAGGACCGGTGTTGAGAAGCATTTGCTACTTTTTTGGTGTGTTCTAAAACAAAAAATCAGTATCTTACAAATTAAATCATCTCACCTAATACGCGATCTCACATACTTGTTCAAAGAAAGTAGTTTACTGCGTGCATATGAGGAATTGTCGTGGACAGTTGAATTTATTTTGATAACCTAAACAAATAATTAAAAAGGGAATCTACAGTTCATCTAATGTATTGTTATTTACATTCTGTACTTCTATGCAGGGTAAGCTCAAGGGCAGATGTAATTAGGAAAGCAAAGGCTGATTTGCTATTTACCACATGTTAAGAATGGGGAAAAAAAGATACTGCATTGGCAATGAATCTATTGGTCCTGTGACAGATTTGAGATTAAGTTCTTACACTTCCATGACATTTTGAAGTAGACCATTTTTGTTGAGGAAAAGAGAGAGGAAAAGGAAAGGTCATGTCTCCCTTATCAGGCAGTCATAGTCTCCCGTAAAATAGAAATGTCTGTTTAATGTCAGTGAACAGCCCAGATGGAGATTCATGTTGGAGCAAAACATCTATACTTTATCTTATACTTCAAAGTTTATACTACTTAAACCTTGTGATTACAGAATCCTAAGTCATTTTCAGATGGGATTCCTGTACCATTACACCACGATTCTCCATTCACACACTGTCCACCTTTTTATTCCTCTCCAAAAACAGTTTCTCTGCATTCCTGACAAAATAATCCTTGTATTAGGTATCTAACATCATGAAAGACTTGGCAAGCTCAGGCTCATGTTACTACATTAAAATATTTCACGGTTTTTGCTCAGAGTGGATTTTGCAAGTCCTTTTTCCTTCCTGGCTGAATGTACAGCCAGAGAAGCCAAGCAAATC
>VYZV01023251.1:217721-231154 GCA_013401275.1 Pandion haliaetus | reverse complement strand
AGAGAAAAGAGAAGAGAAGAGAAAAGAGAAGTGTTGAGCTGTGCTATGTTATGCGTATAGTTATGCATTACAAGCTGTGACCTAGGTCTGAGGGGTCCATCCAGGGAAGTAGCTGTCTGCAGTGCAGTCCTAGGCCCATCCAGGAGACAGGGGGAGAGATGGGCACACCTACAACATGGCTCAGGCAGGGACTGAAGGCCGCAGGCTGAGCTGAGACACGACCCTGGGCTCTTGGCAGGAGATGGTGTGGGTGGGACTCCCAGGGGAGGCCGATCCTAGCCATTGAGGCCTATGAGCACCCCCAGACCCTGACAGAGCTGTACTGCTTGTCTACTCTCCTTTAGACATTTATGGTTGGGCACTTTGAGAGTATTGGGCCAGATGGACCTTTGCTCTGATGGAGTACTGTTGTTCTCAGGCTCTTGTGTTTTGTTATGTTTTTCCAAGGGAAACAGCTCAGGCATTTCTAAAAATGAGTATAAGAAAAAAAATGTTCATGGGGGAATGAACAGGTATCGCTCACATCAAAAAGATTTGCAACCATTTTGTTCTGGAGCACATCCTGCTTCAGACTGTGGGCTTGATCTTTGAGACTCACTCGTGTCAGAGATGTGGTCTTTTGCCATCCTGTGGAAACCCACCTAAACTGGATGAACACAGAATATTTTCAACAACCCCATGCAATGCTTTTTGCAAATTTGTTCAGATCCTCAGATTATCTAGAGTCAATCCACAGCTCTCACCCCATCAGAAGGTACATGCCTCCTTCCCACAAAGACCCAGTGCCTAGGATGGGACATGATTACCCATTCAATCACTTCTGCTAGTGCAGGGCTAGGAAGAAATGTCATCAAAGATTTCCTCAGCATGTACTGTTAGGGAAAGAAGGAGGTAGGAAGAAAAATTAGAACAGAATAGAATAGAATAGAATAGAATAGAATAGAATAGAATAGTTCAGTTGGAAGAGACCTACAAACAATCATCAAGTCCAACTGCCTGACTACTTCAGGGCTGGCCAAGAGTTAAAGCATGTTATTAAGGGTGTTGTCTAAATGCCTCTTGAACTTGGGGCAGGCTTGACAGCTTGACAGGCTTGGGGCATCAATCACCTCCCTAGGAAGCCTGTTCCAGTGTTTGGCCACCCTCTCAGTCAAGAAATGTTTCCTAATGTCCAGTCTAAACCTCCCCTGGTGCAGCTTTGAACCATTCCCACGTGTACTATCACTGGATCCCAGGGAGAAGAGATCAGCACCTCTCTCTCCGCTTCCCCTCCTCATGCAGAGAGCAATGCGGTCACACCTCAGCCTCCTTCTCTCCAAACTAGACAAAGCCAGTGTCCTCAGCCGCTCCTCACGGGACATGCCGTCCAGCCCTTTCACCAGCTTTGTTGCCCTCCTCTGGACACATTCAAGGACTTTCACATCTTTCTTAAATTGTGGGGCCCAGAACTGCAGACAGTATTCATGGTGAGGCCGGCCTCAGCAACACTAAATACAGTGAGATAATCACCTCTTTTGACCGGCTAGTTACGCTGTGTTTGATGCCCCCCAGGATGCGGTTTGCCCTCTGGGCTGCCAGGGCACACTGCTGACTCACACTGAGCCTGCTGTCAACCAGCACCCCCAGATCCCTTTCTGCAGGACTGCTTTCCAGCCACTCCTCTCCCAGTTTATACTTGTGCTCAGCGTTACTCCATCTCAGAATCCCACATTTGTTCTTGTTATATTTCATGCCATTGATGATCGTCCAATGCTCCAATCTATTTAGATCCCTCTGCAAGTCCTCTCATCCCTTAAGAGAGTCAACAGCACCTCACAGTTTGGTTATCATCAGCAAACTTGCTAGTGGTGCATTCAACTCCTGCATCCAGATCATTGATAAATATATTGAACAGAACTTCCCCTAGAATTGAGCCCTGAGAAACACCGCTGGTGACCGGTCGCCAGTCAGATGAAGCCCCATTTACTACAACCCTTTGAGACCTGCCATTCAGCCAGATCCTCACCCAGCACAACGTCTACCTGCTCATCTCACAGTTGGACAACTTGTCCAGAAGGATGCTGTGAGGGACAGCACGAAAAGCCTTACTAAAACCCAGAAAAACTATATCCAGCACCAACCCTTCACTCACTAGGCAGGTGACCTTATCATAGAAGGATATCAAATTAGTTAAACAGGACTTTTCCTTTGTGTACCCATGTTGACTGTGCCTCATGATTGCATTGTTTAAATGTCTTTCAATAGCACCCAGCATGATCATCTCCATAATTTTTCCAGGTACTGAATCAGTTTTGCACATATAGTTGCATACCAGTTCTACACCTCCACAGTAAAGGAGCTGTTATAATGAATTAGGTGAGGTCTAATGATTCTGCCAGACCCGACAGATCACTGCACTGTAATTCAGGGCTTTGTGTTCAGTTGATTGTTTACCATAATTTGAAACGATTGACCTGAAATCAAAAAACCCTGCAGATAAGCATTAAGTCTTAATATTTCAGAAAAGTGTATATTGGAGAAATCATAGTTACATAAAGGAAGCCTCTTTGCATAACTAAGAAATAGTACTTTTATTAAGTAATTAATTTTGGATTAGATGAGCAGAGTTGCAGTTTGTGTTCTCAGTTAATTTCCATTTATTTGATTAAGTGAAATAAACAGACATATACCTGTAAAACCAGAAAGGTGAAATTTTCACCAAGACAAGGAAAGCAATCACCTTATATGCTGAACCTTTAAACTTGATACTCCAGCTGTTGTACTAAGCCATAAATCCTCTTAAGGCAGTAAAATCAGACATTCAAGGGAGAAACAGCATCTCACCTTGTTGTCACAGGCATTCTGCAATTGTTGCAGGAGCATCACTGGCTTTTACTGAGCAGCATTTCTGATTATTCTGTATGATTCCATCCATTCTATCTGATTAATCCAAAGGTTTGGATGCTATTGATGAACATTTCGTGATTTTGATAACTCACAGCATGGTTGATTTCTAGTAAATGCATCTCTCTGAATTCAGGATTTTGTATTTGGCAACCATCCCATTGCTCTAACTGCAATATAAAATCCAATGAAGAAATAGGTCAGTGCAACTGACCTATTGACCTCTATAGATGAGGAAATTTAAGGAAAAAGACACTACAGAGATATACCTGAGACAGAAGTAGAGATTAATAAAGAGGACTTGCTTCCTTAAGAAAGCAGGAATTACAGATTTTATTTTTCAGTAAAATTCTCAGTGATGTCTGTCCTAATAGACTAAGTTGCAAATTTCCAAGTATTCTGTAACTGATGCTAGAAAGTCAGTGATTTTCTCTTCACTTAATGACATCTAAAAGCTATTTTAAACTAGGTAACTACATTTAAACTCAAATAAAACAGAGGAAAATACCAAGAAATACAGAAACAGGGTTCTCAACTATAGGCAACACTAACACTTACTACTACAATATTGATTTGTATTGTCTTTTTCTGTCACACAGGCAACAAGAACTTCTCCTTAATGTGCACATGCTATGGTCAGCAAGCTAAAAATATATCTCATTTTTGTGGACAATCCATTTCAAAAGAAGCTAAGAGAATTACACCAATCAAGATAAATACAGTTATGGAAGCTACTGTATAGGAACCAATATGTTTGGACAACTCAGGCAACATGAGACTGCTAAATTTATTTTTTTCTTCCACTGCCTGAAATTCAAAGGCTGCTTGAATTTCTTCCCTCCACATTTTAAAATACCAATCAAAAGGCAGGCAATGAATTGTGACTTTAGTTTTCCCAGAACTGCAAAATGCTGTTTGTACTGAACATGTTGGGAAGGTTAAGAACTGAAAACCCGTTTGCTCCTTCCCTCACTGAGCACCACAAGATGCAAATTTCTGTTGAACAAAAGCTAGCTGAAACAGTGTGCAGGCAGCATGCTTCCAGTCACCTGAGAAATGCTTGTGCCCATCCAGTGTTAATAGTCATAGTATCAATGATCCAGGTGGAGGCGCTTAAAGCTTTTGCTTTTATAGAATAACACGTGGTAGTCCTTAGATAAAAAGCAGAATTCATGGGCTTCCCTTTGAAATTCTGTTGTTTCCCTTAATTGTCCCAGACCCACAGGTGCCGTGCCTGTTGGTCTTCTGCACATCACTACTTGGAAAATGTATGCTATCCCCTCAATTTAGAAAAAAATGGGTAAAATCTATCATTTTTTGAATGAGTTCTTGACTTACAGCTGATTTTACTCCTTCAGGGGTAGTTGAAGATACGGTTGCTAAGTTTAAGCATTTAAATGTGTGGTTGGATATAACACATAATTAAAATATCTCATGTATGGATGCTTTATTTCAAATGCTGTGGCTAAATCTACAAACCCTCATCAAATTGCCACAGGCAATGGTGGTGGTGATGCAGTAGATGGCACTCCAGCCTGGGAGTCACGTAGTTGCCTGCACTCGGCACTGTCAGCCCACAGCAGGTGGAGTGGCACCTAGAAGGAGGAAAGGATGGGGAGCCACAGGAGAACTCTGGGCACACGTGGTTGTGCATGGTGTGAACAGCACCTTGGTCTTGCGGGGAGTTGGTCACCCTCGTGCCATCCTCCTGTTGGCTCTTCCAAGAGTTTCTACGGCTAAAGGGACCTCAGGCTGTTGTGTTTAAAGAGCAGATTGCCACAGGCTGTTCCTCCCCTTTCAGAAAGATACTGATGGCTGCGGGGTGATGTTTGGTTTTTCCCACATAACTGTAAAGAATGCATAGCCGGTGTGCTATGCTGCAATGATATAACTTTTGACTGCCCTATAGCTAGTCCCAAGAATGGAATGGCGAACAGTGGCCAAAGTATTTCAGAGGTGAACGGTGGCTTCCCTCGAGATGGTTCCAGGCATTGACATCTCCTTCAGGAAACTAATTGCCCTCATTGCTTTCTAGTGACCAATCTATTTGCTGCCAGTAGATCAGCGGTCAGAGCTGCTGTCATGAAGATTTGTGCCTCCATTAAGAGGATGTTGTGTTCATTTAGAGGGAAGTAAGTGAGCCTGGGGAATAAGGTAGTAATGTAAGTCTTCAATATTAACTGCTTAAATATGGTTCAAGGTTTGAATAAAGACACTTTAGTTTTCTGTATCCCATGGCAGACACGCAAGATCCATGCTAAAGTTTGCAAATGTATTTTTAGGATGAACAATGACTAAATTATAAAGTTTTAAAAGTTTAAACTTAAATTTAATAGATATGTAAGATAACATTAATTAGAATAGTAAAATCCGTTACCAAAGATATTGTAAAGGACTCTCTTAACCTGCCAATAGTTCTGATGAAAAAGAACAGCTTCTCAAGCTGATTTTGGGACAGTCATGGTTACCTTCCTGCTTCTGATTTCATGGCTGCTAGTCACGTTGTTGGTGGTGTGATGTCCTAAAGATCCAACTTACCAAATGTTTTACTGAACATTTGGACAGGAGGTAGAAACTGTTTAACTTCATCCAGGACAGCAGTGGAGTAGCAGCCGAGAGCAGATGTGGATGACTGTAGACTAGCTGTACGTAGCGATGTGCACAGTTTGCCTGCTGTGCATTTGTGCAAGAGCAATAGAAGAACCACAGCAAATGCCGGTAAACATAGATATGGGAAACTTCCTCACCAGTTGGAAATGTTGCCTCTGCAAAATGCGGATGTTTCAAATTGCTTAAAAGATTATGCATTGATAAATCACTATCTTCCCAAGAAAGTTGTGCTAAAACAGCCCTTGAAGTAGCACCTACTGAAACATTCCTGTTTCTTTTGCAATAACATCAGTGTATGCTGGACTAGACTTACAGAGCTGGCCTGCTGATGCAAGGCTGAGGATGCAGCAGAGCAGCTGAAGAAAAACAATGCAAACAAATGACAGCACTTTACCCATACAGGCAGAATAATTATAGTATATGCTGGGATGTTATGTGGAAAGAGCATTTCGCTTTTCTTTACACCGACAACATCACAGGCTTGATTTCCAGTCCCTCACTCTTTCCCATGATGAATATTGACTGCTCTCAAAAATAAGAGATGCTGTATTTTGAAAAAGAGGCAATTTGATTTGATAGGCAGTGGTTTGCAAACACAAACCTGAAGTTTAAGGCAATACTAAAGCTTGAATTAGTAGAGGACAATATATGTAGATAAAGCCATCAGCACTGGAGTAGATTTCAAAGACAGAGTTACAAACTTAAGAGATACTCTCTGTTAGTGGAGAACTGAAGTTCAAGCAATTGAAGGCCTCCTGTTCTTCCTTATCACCTTCTGTATTACTTGCTATCTGAAGCTGCTTAATTACAGCTGCTATAGACTGCTCACTGCCTGTGTCTATTCTGAATAAGCACAAAAATGGAACCAACTTCATCTTTTTGTGTCTGACCCAGTCATACCTCTGTGTTAAGACAACTCAGCAGGCTCTCACTTAAAATTTGCATGCCTCTTTCCTGTACTTTGTGAGAAATTAATTCTGTAGTTGCTGAGACAAGTCTGAGTGGAGGTCAGTATATCAAGGCCTAGACCCTTGCAGATATGAAAGACAACATGGTCTGAAAAGGCAGGTGAGAGCTACAGGTAAGGGACAGTTGCTTTTGCACTTCCTTGAAATCTCAATTCTAACTGTTCCCCGGGTATTACACAACATATATGTAAACAGAGTATAATCGGTATAACTGCATCAGCAAGCCCAACTACCACGCTCTCAATGCACAAGGGCATAATGCTTTTTACGTAAGTAATAAAAAAACTTTCTGAGAAAATAAATAAATTATTGCAAAAAGACTTTTGGTTTCTTGCTTAACTGTGCTAATGAAGTGAGGGAGTGCAGCACAGCACAGCATGGAAATACTTATTTGAAATCACAGCAAGCGCATGATAGAATCCCACGTCACAGAGCTAAGACAGGAGGCATTATAAAGCTTCCTAGGAATATTGCTATACCAGCAAATCCTAAGGTCAGAACAATGAGTTTTGTAAAAACTTAACTAAGAAATTCTTACTGCTCTTCCCGCCACAGAAGTTACACTCATATACAAAACTGGTGATTACAAGGTAATTAAAAAATAAACTCAAATGTTTTAGAATTTGGAGTCAGAAAGAGGGAATCAAGCCAGAGGCAAAAACTAGAGTCACTCAAATGCCTGAAAGCATGCCTAGTTAAGTAACACACACTTCAGATAGTCCTTGGCCTTAGGTTTTTGGCCACGTAATAACATGAATAAACCTCACATGAAGTCATTAACGGCAGACAAAGCCATGATCTACACCATAGGACTTGTCTACACAGGAAAGAGCTCAGAACAGCTACTGCAGAGTATCTGTTCTGCAACAGCTCCCCAAGGGGACACTTTTTTGCAATAAGTATGCATTTGTGTGGTTTAGCTTAATACACATGAGAAGTGAACTATGCTAAAAGCAAACAAAGGCATCCATCATGGAAAATAAGAGCATCTACTTGAGGAACTGGTACACCATAGCTGCTGGGCTTTGAATTCCGCACTTCTGATTGTTTCACAGTAACCACCTTATACAGATCAATCCAAAGTGCACTACTCCTTCATTGTAAATGTACAAAATGAAGGAAATGGAACAATAGACCGTATGGCTTCATGATGAGGTAATAGCCAGAAGCTGCTTGTGGTGCTGAGCTATCACTGCAACTCACACATGCAGGCTCACAAAGTCTAGGCTGCCAACTGCAAAGAAGCAACAATAGTCCAGCATCACTCACACCTTACAACGTGTTTCTGTGGCGACAAACGGCCTTGCCGGTGTTTATGAGACAATCAAGAAGCTGTTTCAAATATACTAGTGCATATGATGTAATTTGTATTGTAAGTTCAAATATTAGACAGACATGACTGCTTATTCCATATGGACTTTAGAATGAGTCTGAAAAAATAACACCATTTCTTCATTATACGGCCTTTAAGGCAATGGATACACTCTTTTAAGAGGGACAGAATATGTGGGCAACAGGGAGGGCAAAGCCTGTCTGATGTAGCTGTGCCAGGCAATAGGAGGTATCTGATCCCCTTGACTTGCTATTGAAAGAACTAAGCAAGACCTCCTAAAATACAGTGTCAAGAGGGGACTCTGAACAACAGGTGTTTTTTCTTGCCCATTTCCTCTGTTTAACAAGCCAGCTGGTTCGGCAGATTTCATCTACGTGTACTTGTAAAATTTATTTGCAGCGATGAGGTATTGATGTAATTAAAAGTGACAGCCATTGACATGTTAAATCCTGTACTAGATGTTGTCTACATATGGGAGTCATACCACCACATGAAAGTAGTACCATTCTAACGATGCAGGTGTGTCTAAGATAATAAAGTCTTGACAAAGAGTTCATTAAATTGGCATTAGGAGAGTATGTAGATAAGCTTATGCCTGCTAAATGAGATGGTATGATACAGCATTTACATGAACCAACAGGAGAGTCAGTAAAACTCAGCTGATGCACAGTAACTTGTTCAGCTGCCACATCTTTGGCACAGGCGTAAGCCCTGACCCTTTGCTGTCTAAGTACCAATGGGAAATGTTCATTCAGTGTGTAATTAGAACAAGTGAATGCTCTCCAGCTGTTAGGAAAAGGGGTCCCTTCCCCAGTAACACAACCACTGTCAGTAATGCCAGACCCTGTAAATCTGGGTCTTTCCAGACCTACTTCTCCTAAATACGTCTCTGCTGTTCTTGATCTTCTAGCTTCATTGGTAGCCACCTTGCTGCAGCTGCTCTTAAAATATTCACCACTAACTCGACCCCTCCCATCCATGCTCATCTCAGATAAAAAGTATCAATCCAAATGCCTTTCAAAATGACTATTTCCTCCCAGCCTCTTTATCACATCCCCCCTGCTGGTACTCATAACTTCCTTCTGCCTGAGGGCAACCAAAAGTTACCTTAGCAAGTCATTGCACAGAGACTGTTCAGAAGTCAGCTGCAGAAGTCACCTTGCTGGGTCAGACCCACCTGCCCCTTGGGTTCTGGGTACCGTCGGCAGAAGAGGGAAGTTCCCAAGGCTGCAGGAGTGTGGTGAGAACTGTGGGGTAATCTGCCACAGGGAACAGATGCTCATTTGGAAATACACATGTATAACCTGCTTAAAGCAGGGCTCCCTCCAAAGTTTATAAAGAATGGCTAATTTTTTTCACGCTTTTTTTCCCCGATACGGAATAAATGGCACATGAGAATTTAACATGGGTTTCTTTGCATCAAAAGAAAAAAGAGAAGAGAGACACAGGAAAGGTATTTACTAACTGAAAGTATTTGGACTGAGGATATCACAAGCCTCTTCTTATTCCACCTCCTTTTATGAATGTATCGGGACTATGGTGGGGCATAGACAGTAGTCCACATAGACACTGCCTTTCATATGACATGCATGTTTTCTGTGCTATCCAAATGCCAGCTCACAGCCAAGTCTCTGCAAGTCAAAAGAAAAAACTATCGTTTTATAGCCAGTCTGACCCAGATGCCTCTCAGCTGAGGTATAGAATTGCCTTTGGCTGCCTTTCCGGACACTGGAGGCACAGGTGTTTTTGGAGGACAAATTAAATCCTAGGCAATCTGAATTGTCTGAAGGAGATGTTTGTATCTGCCTTGACCACAGAGAGCTGAGGAACATATAAGTCCCCAGTGTAGGCATGGAAAATAGGACAGCCAGGTCCTTGGCCTTTGTGCCTTGTATCCCAGTACAAAGGGCCAGAAAAAGGAAGGGAAACTGGTAGATATGGAAATAAACACTCAGCTGGAATCCCCTTTGAGAACAATATTGTTCTGTTCTAATATTTTGCAAGAAACCAGCACACAGCCAGTAAGAAACTGCAGATAGAAAAACAGCACCTGAGGCTCTTCCAGTGAACCATTGCTTTACACTGTTATTATCTTCTCTGAAATAGTCATAAATATCAAGCCAAATTTGAGGGCTGTATATTTTGTTACTCTAGCATTTGCCACGGATGCTGATTTTAATTTGTCAGTCTGGTGGATCCATGCAAATAAACATAATGACTTTATGTTATTAAGCCTGACTTAGAGAAACAAAAATAAACAGAACAAAAATTGCCTCGAAACAAAGGGAGGAAACAACAAAGACCTTGTAAGAAGCAAAGTGAGAGGTGAGAAGGGAAAAGAAAGTCTGTATTCCTTTGCTTCTGTCAAATGTGTAAAGGAGGAGTCCCTTTAAAAATATTCCTGTTTATTTGTTTCATCCTTGCTTATTTTTACTGCAGAATATCATGCGAGTCTTGCAGGTTGTCCAGACAACTCTCTGCAACACCGAGTGTGTGGCAGTGGAACATAGCTCTTTCTGATGGTTTTCAGTTTTTAATAAGGCATTTGGCTTCTGCTTGAGTTGAAAAGATGGCATAGGGATTTCATTAATAGTTCTGTTCTTCTCAGCTGATAGTTTTCTTCTTCTTCGCGCTAGAAACACCAAGGCCTTCCATTTTAGCTTGTCTTCAGACCAGATATAATACAGAAAACTGGAATTACTTACAGGGGAAAAAAGGAAAAAAAAATTGCAACAAAATAAACAGTCCTTTTTCATACTACATGCAAATCCAAATAATCCTCTCCCTCCCACAGGCTGACCCAATTTTGCTTGGGCAGACTTTGTTTTTCTAAGCCTGGCACCTTTGAGACTGCAAACTTAGCAGATACTACTGAATATGAGGGCACAGCACTTGCAAAATAAAGTTTAAAGCTACTAGATTCACGGCACTAAAATGTCCAGCCAAGAGTTTAATTCCTCCAGCAATTTAGATATCAGAACACCTGTCCAAGCTGCTTGAGGGAATGTCCTACTTGCAGGTAGGAGTATTTAAATATGCTCAGCTGCTTATTGTCATACATACTTGGAAAAGAGATAAAAATTATTAGCAGGACATTGGCAAATGTGTTGATTTCATGCTTTATTACAAACAAGCTACAAAGAAATCACTATTTGCCAAATACAATGTGACAACATGGTTGAGGGACAATAGTTGTTTTCCACCACAGAATACAAACCAGTAAGAGGAGATATTTGCAGAGTTCCTTCCTTTCTTCTTCTCACTCTTTTCTTAATCCTTACACCTGCCACAACACGAAAGCACTGAGCATCTTTTAGAACTGCAACCAGTGACACAACCGCTGTCATTATTTACCAGTGCTTCCTAAGAGTAATGCCTAAGAATCCCACTGTAGCCTAATGCTGCCTGATTTCCTCCCCTCTTGAGCTACAAAAAGGAAATTGTAGGAGAGTCTTAAAAACATATTTCTTTCTATTTTTTGTCCATAATATGCCACGTGTTTGTTCTTTAACTCTGGTTCTCTAGTTCGAAGAAATGTACCTTGCGAATTTAAGAATCTTCCTTTGCATCTGAAATTTTTCATAATGTGATCAAGCAGTCAGGATCCAGGTAGTCCTGCAGCATTTTCTGGATGCAGAGCTTTATTCCAGTCTAATGAAATAGTTGAGGGATTATAAACATGCGGCAACAGAACCAGCATTTTAATCACTCTGCAGCTTAGGCAATGTCTATGTTAGCAAGCAGCGAGATGCAGCAGGAAAAGCTCTGCAGGTGCAAAACAGCTTGTGCGGAGGACCCGACCTTCACCCTCTGCATGCTCTGGAGGGTCTGTTCCAGCTTGGGTCCATCAGTGGTTGGAGTGCAGCTTTTGGTTACGTTTCAGGTGAAACGTTTCTTCCGTGTCTTCTGGGGCTGCTCCGCAAAATAAACCCAAGAGCAGGAAGGGAGGGCAACCAGAGATTTGCTTCAGAAAATACATACCTCATCTGAAACAAACTGCCACTGTAGATGAATGCACACTGAAGTTCGTCCTTCTGAGTAAGTGGACGGCCATAGCTGTGGCAGATTTAATTTGAAATAAGTAAAACTGATGTCAAGATAGAAGAATAATAATTTATTTCAGGGGAAATTTTAAGAGAGAGCTGTTGTGGAATGAAGTCCTCCTTTTTTTTGGCTGAAACATGGATAAAATACCCTACATAGATTCAGTAACTTTCCTTTTTCACTAAGAACACTTGCCTGTACAGCCTCTGTTTGCTAAATTTAACTATATCTAATTATGATTTTTTTTCTGGCAAAATTGTGTGGCTTAAAGGTAGCACTATTTCACATTTATGCAGAGATAACTAAGATTCATAAATCTCATTGATAATTTTTAGTACGCTAGATTATTAAAAAAAATTCGATTTCTGAAAATAAGCTTATACTAGCAAACCAGCAGAGAGCTATTTAATTGCCAGTTAGCCTCATTCTTCCTTTTCGCTCAGTCTTTTCCTGTGCTGGCCTTCCTTTGTGAATCATTTCTCGGACAGGACAGTTGCTCTGAGCCACTGCTCAGCACAGCATCTGACAGTAAGAGCAAAAAGGTGATGTCCAGCCTTGGTGCTTTCACCATCCTACCACGAAAATCATCTCTACAGGACAAATGCCAGCAGCCGCTTGGAGCCCTGTCTACGCTCACACTGGGTCTCCGCTGCCAGCAATGTTGAACCACCATTACCAAAAGTGGCAAATATTTTGGAAAAAAGGCTGTTATAGACACCTGATGTAACACCCCTGTAATTCTCTCTACCTTGTTACCATGAATCAATAGTTGTTCATATTGATCTCTACCTGTGCCTGTAGTGTTTTATTTAAAGGCTCTTATCAGATGAAAGTTTTGGGGCACTCAAGACAAATTAATAATAATTATTTTCTTTTAGAATTTTTATCCTACAACTTGCTTCATGTTTTAATATCTTATGGGAAAACACAGCCCATAGTTTACATAAAAAGACTAAGAGAAGAAGAGATTCTAGGCTTTCCCATATGTAGAAATGAAGTAAATATGTATAGTAGCATTAAAATGATTTCTTCTTTTTAAAATAGGAGAAGTTGCCCAGATTCTTTGGTGGTTCTTCATCAGTACATCGGTAAGTACAGATCGTTTAAGCTCTTCAGAAGCAGAAACCCTCACTACTTCATGTTGTAACAGAAAATTAATTCTTTTCCTTCCACTCTCACTAGTGGGTTATTTCCTAAGGTTTTATTTATTCATCTTAGAACAAGTTCAGCGCACAAGAACAGCTTCAGCAGCAAGAGACAAGCATTCTCATAGGTAAATGATTTCCCCGAGCTCACTAAGCTCCTCTTCAGAAGCCAGATTCCAAAACCCGGGAATCCGATGTTCCAGAGGTGTGGCATAAAGTTACCGTACTATTTCCAAGACTGTCTCCAAGCCCTGGCACAGTGTTAATCATGTATTTCGAAACTGTCTTGAAATTTTAGCATCTAGCAATCAAAGACTGATTTAGGTAATATACACAAAACCATTAAGGAACAAGATTACTGGTATTTTAGTTTCCTGAGGAAATAAACCTTCAGAAGAGATTTTATTTCTCCTTAAAAAAAAATTAATTGGATTTAACAATCTTAATTTC
>VYZV01023251.1:191575-217016 GCA_013401275.1 Pandion haliaetus | reverse complement strand
GGGGGGGGGCTTGTCTTCTCCCCGCCTTTTAAAGCGCGTTTGTTCCCCGGGTCTTCGCTGTAGGCGTCCGTCTGTGATTTACAGGTATGTAAGTGACTACTCCTAGTAATGATTAACACCGGGCAGTAAGACACTTTGGTTGAAATAATTATTAATCTTGGTTTGAACCGCGGCTTTTTGCTTTGCTGAAGAGAGCCCATCACCTTTGGTGGCTATGATTTTTATACGGGTGTGCAAAAGCTCTGCACGTTATATTATTATTATTATGTATATACATTATATAATCATGCACATTATTGTGTATAATAATACTTCAGATAATCGTGCACATTATTGTGTATAATAATAGTTAATTATATAACATAATATAATGTATATCGTGACATAATTTTGTATTAAATACATCATATTTGTTGTACCTCTCTGTTAGTCAGGAGACTGCCACCTTCTTATTTTTAAATTCTGTGTGTGGTTTAAGTTAAGCGGCCTGAGCGTTTTTAGGTACGTACGAAGAAAGCCGATGAAAACACAGTATGCGATTAAAACCGCCTGGTTTATAAACCCAAGGAGGTTCCAGTGATTGAGTTGCTGGGTTTGCCTTGGGCCGCGGACTGGAATTAGGCACAGAGGCACGTGGGCAGCTGCCTGCGCTTTTCCGTGGAATGCCCGTGTTTGCTTGTTGTCTCATGCCCGCTCACTGGGATCGCCCCGTAGAGACGTACAGTCGCCGTCAGATGTGATGTTCTCACAGCCCCTTCGAGGATGTGGCAATTTTAGGTAAATATTGCCTAATTTCCGCTAGCAGCGGTGAAAAGGTAAAGGCAGACGGAGGTGTGGAGCCAGGCCACTGAGGATCAGGGTCCGGCCCCACTCAGGTGCGTTGGAAGCTCCCACCTGGCACGTGCCCACATCGCCCGTTGCCCAAGGAAAACTGCAGCTTGAGTTTTCATTGCCCACTCTGCTTCTCACACTGACAGGAAATAAATAGCTCAAGTGAAGAGGATGGGGAGAACTGAAACTAAAAGTAATGCGAGGCAGAGCTTTCCTGAATGACACTAACAGGACTTCCTTTAGAAAAACGGATATACCGATGTTTTCTTTGCGTAGAAGCTGAAAATAATATTTATGCCTACTTCAAGCCTAGGGTTTTATGCTATGTTTATAATTCTTGACTAGAAATCCAGAATTCTCTTGTTTGTCACGTGTATTTTATATTGAATCTAAGAAGTATTTACCTTTCAATGAATTTCAATTTAAAGAACTTGCATTGGTGCATCATGCCTGTATTCATATACTTTTAAGGGCTTATAATACATATGAGCTTTATTATAGGTTATTATGATTTTAGATTTTATTTGCAAAATAATTATATTTAAGTTTGTTTTTTTTAGGAGAAAAACATTGTGAAAATATTACTACTAAGGGACTAACAACATGATCTCTTCAATGCTGTAGTGTAGTTAGAATACAGTAGCACCTAGAAGCCTCATCCAGTTATTTGTGCCCCATGGTAGGAGCTGTGCATATATAGGCAAAAAGGCAGTCCCTGGTCCCAGAGAGCTTATGAAATAGAAAACAGGACACTATTTGTGAATGTAGAGAGAAATAGTTGTTTAATCAAGTACCTCCAAATGTTCATACAAGTGGCAAAACCATTATAAATTATATTGGTATCATGGTTCCTCTTTCGTTTATGCCTCTGTAGTTTAACTGTAGTTATCAGCTGAGCTACTGGAGTTAAAGATTGGTGCTTTTATACCATTGTAAGACAACAGTTGCCAGCTTGCAGATGCTCTTTCCTAAAATGAGCTCTTTTGTGATATAAAAACTACTGCAGCAGATTCTATTTGAACAAGATAGTGATTTATTTGAATGATGCAGGTTTGGTGGGTTGTTTAGTTTTGTTTTTTGCTTTTTTTCTTTCAAGACATGTTTATGGTCCAATCAGTCAGGGATAGCCCAGTAGAAAGCTGGAGTAGCATCACAACGCTGCGTTGCTGTGTTCCATGAAATAGTGCCTAGATCCTACCTCAACAGAATTTCAGTTTTCTGGTTTTCCCTTGTTGCCTGCCTTGCAGGCAGAGCTGGGTAGACATTGCCTTTACTCTTCAAAGCCTCTCCCTTTCATCTTTTAATACACTTAGGAGTTGTTTTCAGCTATGCTTTTCCACATTGACTCCTGAAGAACAGCTATTCTGAAGGCAGCACCTTTTACCAGCCCTGGTAGGTGCTTAAGCTATCTACCTCCGCGGTCGCTGCATGCCCGTGGTGCTGTGCTGCTTTCGGTGTACGGGTCGGACATCAGCAGTGCCCGGCTGTGCTGCAGACTCCGAGTGTCCTGGGATTTCCCTTCCCAAGCACAGTGCCGTACAGAGCAGAAACCACTGGGGATTTGGGTCAAACTGAGTAATTGTCAGGCATAAGAGGAGGTGGAGCATTAAATCAAGCCAGCAGTTGGTAAACATGTTGTGACGTGGCTTCTCTGGGTGAACTGTCACCATCTAGCCAGGACTAGGGGTGTGACTGGTGTAAGGTAGTAGCGCTGAACAGATGAGGATCAGAACATAATAAGGGTGAAGGCTACGTTCCTAAAAATTTTTACAGAGCTCACACTGCTGCTGCACATGAATCTCTTACAAAATATCTTCTCCCATCCAGAGAAGGTCGTGGCAGTCATCATTTTGAAGCTTCCTGCATCCTGTTCCTAGTTAAGCAACCCTAGAGCACCTCTCCGTGATGCTTCCCTCCGTCCCCTTGATGCTTATTGCCCCTGCCGTAGAGCAGCGTTGCCTTTGGCCTGAGGGGCTGCACCGGCTGGTACCAAACGTGCTTGCTGCAGTGTGGTGTTCCCCTCTGCCTGCCCTTCTGCTGGTCCTCTGATCCTGTGGAGTGAAAGATGCTGTCAAGAATATTGATAGTTGGGCCCTCCTGACTGGAACAGGCTGAATCAACCTTGCAGCCCTATTTGAATCAATTTTTGCTCGGTACTTTTCCCAATAACTATTATTTCAGGCAACTGCAACCTTCTCTGCTTTTATAATACAATTTTGTAATTTCTTTGAAAGAAGGAAACACTTCTCTGGCAGGCTGTTTTAAAAAAACCCAAACAAAACAAATAACAACACACTATAATAAATCCCAAAGTAAAAAGGTTTTGAACGTTTGCTCAGCAGCATGGACTGCTGGAGGTGTTCCTTGCTTCCTGGGAGTACGTAGGTAGGATAGGACAGGTGACAAATTCAGTGTATCATATCTCTGTAATGTATCACATGGATCTTATTTCCATGCATGTGGTATGTAGTATGCATAAGCTTTTGGCTTTTATGAGCAGAGAAGTAAAAGAGTTGTGGTTAATTTAGGATATTGTGATTTTTCTTTCTTTCTTCTTGTTAAACATTTTGCATCTTTTTATTATCTCAAAAAATAACTCAGCAACTTTTTTGTTCTTCTGATACTAAAAATACTAAGAGGAAAAAATAGCTATGTGTCCTACAGGAATTTCCTGACTTCTTGGCAGGCTAACTCCTAGGGTAGAGAAGCAAATCATGCTGTAGTTGCTCATTGACTACAGGGAACTACATGCACAAGTCTGGTCCATAGTATTTTGGCTCTGGATCTGTTTATTTGTAGCATTCCTTGCTAAATCTCTACACAGTACAGCTTGAACATGGGTTAGTTGCCTGGATGTGGGTGACCCGTGCCTTTCAAGGGGGCTGTCCAAGGGGATCCAGGACATCTGTGTGAGGCAGGCATCATGACACATGACCTACAGTTGATCCACCTTCTTCTTGGGCAGCAGCTGAAGAGTAAGACACCTTGTGAGCAACTGCAAAGATACTGAACGTTTATGTTCCGCTACCTGAATCCTGTTTGTCCAGATTTCTGCAGAGCAGGGGGGTCAGTGGGAGGTTTAACAGAACGTAATCCAATAATGTAATCGCAAATGGTCCTGCATTTCCCACTGTGTTCCTCCAGTGATCCTCTTTCAACTTGGAGAACTTAATAGTATTTCTCTTCTTGAGGTCTAATTAGTGATATGCCTTCACAGAACCCTTAAAGGTCCTCAGGGCTTCTGGTCTCAGAAACCAGTTTCCTTCCAGACTTTGCCGGGCATGTTCTTCACAGAGTGTGTGCTAAAGGAGTCAGTAGCCCACGCTGTCTGTCAGCCTCTCTGCTGGCCCTATACTTGCTCCCCCACTACACTCACTCCTTCAGTACTTGGGGGACAGTCGCGTAAATAACATACATCCTACATTCTTGCTTGTTTTCTTCTGTTTTGCCAAAAGCCTG
This sequence comes from Pandion haliaetus, assembly GCA_013401275.1. Lineage (NCBI taxonomy): Eukaryota > Metazoa > Chordata > Aves > Accipitriformes > Pandionidae > Pandion > Pandion haliaetus. The sequence goes on along the minus strand of VYZV01023251.1, from coordinate 212,726 downwards.
CGGTTAAACGGGTTATGTCTTGGGATGGGTACTGTGCAGGTGTTGTTCAGGGTGTCTGTACACCAGCAGTGCACGTTGTCTCACTGGCACCTCAGCATGAGTTATTTCAAAAAGTCTCCCAGTATGGCAGACGAATTCATAACCTTGCAAAAACCTTTACAACTCGGCATCGCCCTGTGGGCCTGGCCCAAAAGGAAGGACTTGATTGGTTTGAAAGGAGCTTCTCTTTGCTCCAGCATCTTCACGTGACTGGTGTTACAGATTGCCACAGAGTCGTTTAGCAGGATGCATACTGATGAGTTTCATTTGTCTGGGAACAAAGAAACCAGCAATGATTTTGTTATGGGTAAGTGAAAAGAGAACGCAATTTACTTTCCATGCCTAGTTTTGTGGTAAGAAGGAATTCCTTTTTCTTAGCATTTAAAGGATTTGTGGCTTAAGAAAATTACTCCTTCCCTTCCCTTTCTTCTCTGCCAGAGTTGTCCAGGAGGATACACTCACTCATAGGCAAACTATTCTTCAAAGCAAAACGGATGTTTTCCTCCCACAGCAAAGCATCTATTTTACTATGGACTTGACAATGAGTAATATACCCTGACCTCTGTGTGTGTGCTGCCAACACATCCTTCAAGTTCAAGTTCCTGCCGCTCCTTTCCCTCAGGGAAGCCCTAACTGCTCGCCTACCTTGCTCCACATGTACAACAGTCACCAGGTTATAACTTTGTGCCTTCTAATAGTCTCGTTGTTTTAATTGCATAATGGTGATGTGTGGTTTTAAATTAGTCATAACTTTGGTTTTAATGAGATTTTCAGCTGTCTTCCCAGAGGGAAGGCTTTGTTTTCCCAAGAGTGGCGTGCCTCTTCCCAGAAGAAATTAATTTGTACTATTGAGGTGTGAAAAGATGAGGTGGTAAGGGCTGTGCTGGGGAGCGGTTACATGGAGAAGGGAAATAGCTGCGAGTCTCGGGCACTGGAGAGCATTTTGATAATGCCAGAGCCTATGATGTGCTGGGCATTCGCATGTATAAATAGTCTCATCGGCGCATAGTGTCTTTGCAATCATGCTTGCTTTGAGAACAGCTAAATGTAATAGCCTTGTCTCTCATGGCATGGAGGAACAGAGCCCAAAGGTACCCTCACGTGTCTTCAGACATGTGAGGTGATGAGACTGGCATTTAATGACTGTGACATCAGTTGGTCTGCTTCCCAAGAATTTATATAAATTCTTCCCAAGAATTTATATAACGCTGCATTCATTAGGTCTGTCTGGTCAGGGTGAAAATTGGTTGTGTTATGGCTATTTGGAGTTGAATCAACAGGGTTGTTGGGGAGACAGGAAGGCAAATCACTCATTCCAGATGCAATAAAGCCCCTTGTCTCCCCCTCTGTGGGTGGATGAAGGTGGAGGTTTCTGTGAAGATGGTGGGGAAGGCAGCCAGGTGGCTGGCCCGAGCAGTCCTTCTACCTCCCAGACCAGGTTTGGGCAGTAAGATCCAAGAATCGGAGAGGATTTATAACCAAAATATCCCTTTGGGGATTTTATGAAGAACTGTTTGACACACATAAATACTTGTGCAGAAATGAAGCCTTCCTAATCGACTGCTATTTCGCTCGTCACCACGGGTAGATTTGGAAGGAAGATCTGTTTGACCTGCTGGCCGGGAAGAGGACGTCTACTCTGGGTGTGTAGTCCAAGGCTAAATCTTAGAGTAGGGGTGCAAGCTCCTCTCCCAGGTGAGGTCTTTTTGGTGAGCTTTTCATAGCTGAATCACAGGGGTTTAATACAAACCCTGGTAAGCAGGTGTTAATAGTTCAGGTCAGCTTGCAAAGAAAGCATCTTGACGTTCTCAGGAAAACTGCCCTTCAATACATGCACCAAACCTTTTAACTAATGCAAGGTGACTGTAAACAGTATTTGGAGTATGGTGGACTACTTTTAAGAAAACACAAAGGCAGTCTTGAGGCTTCAGTCCACAGACAGATTTTGCCTTCCTTTTTACCATTACATATTTGAATTTTAATACAAGATTTGAATAATAATATTAATATGCTGTACTATAGCATATGTGCATAAGCAATGATTTTCTTTCAAAAATGATTCTTCCATATTCTCCAGGCTCTCCAGAGCCACAGATCTCTTTGTCCAAGGCAAGTTTTGCACTAAATATCTTTTATTAGAGTAACATATCTGCTTGAAAAAATATGGCTTTGGGATATACAGCCTCTGAAATATTTTCAAGTATATTTCTGATCTCTCATACAAGGCACCATCTCTGCATACAGCACTGTCTTGCTGATGCTCTTAGACCATGACAGTAAGAAGTGCTAGCGTGTTTCTGAACACTGCAGATTTATTTTGACCACCTCAGGATCACTAGAGTTTCTATCATTCTAACTTTGGGTGGTAATTGACTTGTCCTAGACATCTGAAATGTAAGTCTGTTGGCAGTGTGGAAAATGATAATTGGGTTCAGTGTATATGATTATCACGTCACTGGACTTCTAGTACAGCTTAATTCTAAGGAGCACTGTCTTTTCCTCATAAGCTTAGGTAAACTAGATGGCTATTCAAGGTTTGAAAGTTTTCTTCTCTCTTTAATGCACATGAAATTCTGGTTTTCAGCAGTCAGTTAATAGCTATCTCTTCCAGTTGCAAAAGTTCTGTTGTTTGTAGGCTAGATGACAACCATTCTCCTTCCTGTTCTCCTGCTAGATCAATAAAACAGACCCTGTCAAGGACAGCACTATCCTTATAGAGTGCTTTCCAAGTATGTAAAACACTTGCCTGTATATAAAGTGCTGCAGGATTTGAAACTCGCCTATAAAGCAGAATGCACCATCAGTAATGGTTATTTCCATCTCTGTTGGCCATAGTGACCCAACTGCATCAGTTCTGCAGAAAAGTTACTGCCAACGACTGAGTAGGCTGGATACCTGCAGCAGGGCTTTCCTCTGCAGGCTTCCAGCTGCAGAGGATGTGTGGTGTGGTAACTGGTACCTTCTGCTCCCGCTGCATCTGGGCCATTCGTTTTGCCAAGTTGCCTTGACTGCAGTTTCATTCTGAGACGCGTGCGTAGCCCTGGACTGAAAAGCCATCATCTGTGCAGCATCATTGTGTTTCTGCAAAACGGTAGAGCTGGAGGGGATCTTTTGATGGTTGTCAGGTCCCATCAGCCACATGATGGATGTTTATTATGGATTTGCCTGTAGGACCACAAAGTAGGATTTCAAATACATCCATACATAATGTGTAGGTTTCAACTGGTTTAGCTAAAATAGTGATTATATAAATTGACACTTGTTCTGTTTTAAGACTGGATTGTGCTTTTTTTTTTTTTTTTTTTGGCCTGAAGTACATATACTTAAGTGAACAACACTAACTTAAACCAGTTTCATCTCAGTCCGTTGCTTACTACAGGCTTGTAATACAGTCTGAACTGACCAGGCTTAAAATGAATTTAAATCTGTGCATTCTGCTCAGTTAGGCAGCACCTGCTCCAGTGAGAAGTCTCTCTCTTGCTAAAGGCAGAAAAAGTCCTTCAGATTACTTAGTGGTCTGCTTGAATTCATTGTTGAAAAAATATCGTGGGTTTGGGCACCGTGAAAGCAAGCTGCGGGCCACGTTTGTCCTGCAGGCATGAAGTTTTCTACCTTTGCTCCTCTTGCTGCTTGACCATGAGCCAGCATTTGTTCCAGGCTGGCTGGCGACTCCTTGACTTGGCTGTGATGGCAGAGCAGGCAAACCCAAGTGCTGCTTTTCTTCTCATCCTCCCATTTTTGTGTTTGTCATGTCTCCTGCTGTTCTCTCACAACTTCTGAAAAGAGTTTTCCGTACCGGAAATCTGCCTCCCGTGCTGAGAGTTGGGCCAAGGGCTGATGCTAGTCTTACAAAGTCATGGTGCAACAGTGGGGTCTGTAATTGGGGTGAAAGGAACCAAAATCACATCTTAACATTTAGTGGGCACAAAAGAAATGAGAAGCAGAAAATCCAGGGATCTGGATAAATCACTGATTTTCAGCCTGATTTTCTTATTGGTCAGTCTCATGAAAAGTTTCTCCTGCCAAATGCTGTTTGCTCCTCAGAATTGTCTGCTTTAGTAATGAATAACACTGTTTAGAAGCTACTTACTTCCAAAATACTGTTTTCATGCCACTGCTGCAGGCTAGCTCAGAAAGAGAACAAAGCCCATTGAACAAGCAAGCTGCCCCCAATGAAATCACTGTTAATGCATTCTTAAATGGTTAATTTGACTGTTGATAGATCCAGCTCGTAAACTACTGCAATATACATGTGCAGCTACATGGATGCAGCACCAGTAGGTTTCTGCTGTAATGATGGGCCATCTGATGCATTCTTCAGGGGACCAGAGCCCAGAAGAGTGAATTGCCACTGTGTGAGAGACTGGGCAGCTGATCCAGCTGGACCATTGTAATGATCCCTCATGGGCTCGGTCAACTTAGAAGACCCAAGAAACACAACAGTTTGAATGGGGTTGATCAAAATGCTTGGTGAGCGTGCTGTATTGACTGCAATGTTTCCTATCTTCCTCACTGTTTTGAGCTGCAGTTACAGAGACTGCTTAGTATTGATCTGTCTCAGGATGTTACTACTTAACTATTCATTTTATTTTTGACTGTATCTGTGATCGGTCTTTCCCAGCCATCTCCCCAGGCGCATATCATGAGACTGGGACTTATAATGCTGTGGTTATGGCCGAGACTATTGCTTTTACTTCACTTTCCTCTCTGGGGACAAGACCAAGCACTAGCAATTCCTAGATGGGGCCAGGGGGGGCGTCACAAAAATAGCTGTTTTGGTAGAATAAGGAAATGCGCAGCAGGAAGAAAGCCAAGCTAAAACGAGTAGTGCTATGTAACAACAGTTCAAGCAGGAGAGAAAAAGCTTATCATAACTTAAAAGCATTTGAAATGAGCAAAAAATAAGAAATTTCTGGCACATGGATTAAAAATATTCCAGGGGCTGAGTCAGAAAGGAAAGGGTCAGGTGATGTCAGCCTCTGCTTTTGAGAGACTGAGAAAGAAATGTTGCAATAAGCCTGCATGGCATTTGCTGATTTTTGCTTTGCTTACTCTGCAGGAAAGATACATCAGCCCTTCATTCCCCATGATAAGTAAAAGTTAGTTATTACAGAGAGATACCTTAGGGAAGATAATATTTTTGGGGCAACTTAATTCGATTTAATGCAATAAAATATTTAATTCCTATAAGAAAGATGAAGTTTTAGAAGAAAGAAAAACATACATTCTCTGAACACGAACCCTCCTTCAGAAGCAGCATTTAAGATTTTTCTCAGGATTTTAATCAGTGTTCTGAAATGACTTTAGTTGCTATTTACAAATCCCTTCTTTTTGGTTTGTAATTCAGCGTGTAAAAGCAATAGCTGTCTAATGTGTTGTTTGTGACTGTCATCATATAAAAATATCTAGGGGTGGCTTATCTCTCTGTGGGTGATTCTTATATTGCTGGTTCTCATTGGTGTATCTAGTAAGATGTGTGTATGGTTTGTGTGTGCACAACATGTACATATTCATTTGTCACTTTTGTAACTGAACAGAACTTTGACTTGAAAAATACTCAGGTACTATCTCAGCAAGTGGTTTTAGCCTGGAAATTACTTGTTGCTTTCCCTTTGTTTTCAAAGGTAGTTTTACTGCCAGTGGTATGCCTTATTTATATAAGTATTGGTAAGAATTCTAGTACTTATCCAGTATTTTCCATGTTGAGTATGACTATAGTTTAGAAATGATTGAGCTTCCCAGATTGCCAAGGTTGTTGCTGATTCTGAATTGGATTTCTCTTAGCTCAAGGGATCTCAAAAGTTCTCTGGAGCAAGCACACCTACTGAGACTTTACCTTGGAGGACACCAATGCTTCCATTCAAACACTGCCTCATCCCTTTGTTGGCCTTCTGAAAATGCCCTAGCAACAAAACCAGCAATTATTTACGCTACAGAATCATTTAGTGTAGTTTAAGCTACTTAATATGCACCAGAATATTTGCAAAGAGTTAGCAAAGGCAGGCTCATGTGGCAGACCAACTTGACAGGCTGCCTGGAAAACACAGGAGCCAGAGCTGCAGGAGAATTTAGAGCGGTCCCCAGGTTGTCCGCAGAAGCTGTGGCAGGCATCAGCCCTGAGTAATGATTAATTACTGTGACAAGGGCTGACACGTACTGTTCTTTCAGTGTCTTGACCCACACTTACTATTCTCTAGCCTATGCCTAAGAGTCCAATCTGCCAGCGTTAGCCTTACTGGTATTTACTAATGGGAAAAAACCAAAGTAATAGTTGCCCTGGGATCAGTAACCCACTGAAACTGCAGAATATACATGAATTCCTTTAGTTAAGCACTTGTCTGCAATTTGAGACTAAAAAAAAGAAAAAAAGTGAAGAAACATCCAATGCTGTCTCATACTGTGAACAGATTTCTTAGTGTTTCTTCCTTGTTCATCTTTAGGCTTTTAGAGGTTTCCGAGAGGCTTGGCGTGTGAGTCATGCTGCTGTCCAGCAATATGGTATTAAGTTGATGCAATTCAAAGTGTAGAATACCGCTGTAGTTGGAAATCTATGACCCACACCTGACACTGCAATCCATGTCATGTATGTATTTTGGAGGGGAGAGGGAAATGCATATGTTTGATTAACTCTTTGATTTTCATGTTCCTCTGAAATGAATGAAAACTTCTTTGATAGTTTTTTTTTAAATGGATTGAATTTATTGTCTTGATAAAACAGGTCTCAATAGCTAGGAAGATTGCAGCACAAGGGAATGGCTGGTTAGGGAAAAACAGTAACATTTAAAGAGGAGCTGTCTTATTCCTGGTGGCCATAAACAAGCATTTAGCAACCAAATGGAGTGAAATCCTGTAGGAAAAGAGTAATTAACTAAGCATCTTGCTAGCAGCGGCTGGAAATTGGAATTTCAAGTGCAGCTGGAAAGGCATGATTTTTGGCAGTGCATTTCCACGTAGCCTTGTGGTTGGAGGGAAGGTCCATGAATCCTGATGGTGATTTGGAAAGCTCTTGTTCTTTTAAAAGCAATGTAGGTGGTGGCCTTGTTTCCTGCTCAGCAACAAAGCAATTCTGCTGCTACTGTAATACAACACTGATGAAGCAGGTACCTTGAGCCTGGAAGGTGAGATGGATTTGCTCAAGGAGTACTTCATTTTGTTGATGTCACTAAGTGGTCTGCAGACATCCACGTGCTGTGCAGAGTCAAGATGAAAATGCTTATGTATTTTATATTTTTCTCACTTCTAATGAGCGGACCCTTAATGGTGATTTGCTGATGGAAGGCAAAGCGGGTAACCAGCAGGGTTGATGAAAGAAGGAAAGATGCTCTGTGACCTGCACAGTCTAGTTTCAGTCCTCACTGTCCTGTTCATGGACAGCGAAGGACACAGGGAAACTCATGACTCCTCTGATGACCGCAGTTGGGTTGACCCCAGTATTAAACTGGACCAGGTGGAGTAGAAGGCATCTGCTTATGCTGAGGCTGAGTTACTCTGGATTGAGTGGAATCCCTGCTTGGGGAACAGCATTTGAATAAGGTTTTTCCCATCAACAAGCCCAGTAGTTCTGTGATGGCCATGTACCCAATTCCTGTAAATGCCAGACTATGTTATGCTGTGTCAGTTTGGCATCACAGAATGGTACATTTTATATGTATAAATGTATCTGCCTATATATAGTTTTCACAATATTTTCTTCAAAACTGGGTAACAAGCATTCAAAACTTTGCCTGTTTCTTATACTCTGAGGTTCCATTATGAGTCACCGTCCCACGTCTCTGCTGGACTAGATGGACATTTCTGTTGATGTATGCAATATGGCTATTCTTATGATTTTAGGCAGTTTTCTTTTTGCTTGCTTTCTGCTGCTTGTTATCCTTTCTTTTGAAACCTATAATAACATTTCATCTATGCTTCTGACTTAGTGAATTTACTAAATGGGGCTTTTTAGCTCCTTTATTTCCTACTTTCCTGCAACAGCACTGGCACAGGCATCTCTCAGGTCCTCCCCTTCACGTAGGAGTTGCAGCAGATGCTCTTTCCCCAGCAGTGATGCTCCCTGGCTGTGACTGACCTTGCAGAATTAGTCCAGGACCTGAGGCTTCTTCAAATACAATAAATGCTCTCCAAAATAAATTTGTGTTATCCTAGCCTGAATCTAAGTACTACTTATGTTTTAGTATGGTATTATTTGAGTTTATTATAGCCTTTTTTGAACTCTCCAGAGTTAGCATCTTCTTTTAGCACAGCTGCATTCTTCATATTTCTGCATGGCTCCCCCCGCCCCACCCCACCCTATCACGTATATTTTCTTTACAAATCCGTATGGATCCATTTGAGGTACATAGTGAGGTTGGGTGCACACAGGTGTGTTGTATCATAGTGAACTCCATGTATGGATGCAGCTGAACTTTCTACATACTGTAGGTTAAAATTCTTGTAACATTTTATGTGAGTGTGTTAAGGTAAGAAAAATCTAAAACGTGGGAAGGATCTTTAAGTATTTAGAGATTTAATTGTGATCTCTGTCTTGGTCACATTGAAGCCTTGCAAAAAAGTTTCACTTTATACTGATGATGGGAACAACCTTGAAAGTGCAGCTGAGGACTTTGTTTGTGACTGGATAGGACTTTCAGTCATCACCAAGGTCTAAAAATAAATCACTCTTCCCCATTAAAGCTTGAAGGTAGTCGTTTAGTTACATGCTTAGAAATAACCAAAGGTGGTTGGATGGATAATTCTTGAGCCAAAGATCAAGATTTACTGCTTGAGGGGGAACACTGGCCACATGGAATCTATGGGCGCTCCCAGAGCAGACAAGAACATTGCATAGGCCACTGCCCAGCAATGAGTGAAATCACAAAATTTTAGTGCAACTAAACACAGCTACTAGTGAGGTAGCTGGGAGGGCTCACATTTGTTTGTGCTCTTATAGCAAGTTGTCATGGTTTTTGTCTGTGGTGCCACTTGAGTTTTCATCTTTCAGTTTGGGAATGTAGGGGAGAAGTTACTTCCTCCTTTAAGAGCAACCATTTACATGATAAAAGGGTATTGCCCTAGTAATAGTAATCTTTTTAAATTTAGATTTTAAAATATAAAATCAACTCTAAAATATGAAATAAAATATACTACTTAGTATTATTTTTCTGTTATCCTTAAGAAGAGCACTGCAGTTTATCTGTTATCCCCAAGAAAAGCACTGCAGTACTTGCGTTNTTTTTTTTTTTTTAGGCTACGGGAAGTATGGCAAGTCATCCTACGTAATCTTTTTGCTTTTGGGTTGTTGTTGGCAGTTGTGGAGCCGTTCCCTGGCAGTTTTGTTGGTTATGCAATTAAGAACTGTCAAAAATACGTACTGTATGGAGCGGGTATTATATTAAGTATATGAAACTAAGTAATAGTAATAAAGAAAGTCTTCAGTCTGATAATAGATGAGAAGCAGAACAAAAACTTACTATAAGCAATGGGTTTTTTTTTTTCCCCAGTCACAGCAGAAAGCATTTTATCAAAAGTACAGATCTACCACTAACTTTATTGATTCTTTTTCCCAGCACTGGTGCATATCTCTGTCAGTGGAAATTTTTTTTTAATGAGTAAAAAGACCAGCAACCTTCTGTTTGTCTTCTGAAGGCAGCTTCTCTCTGTCACCAGTATTTTGGGTAGGGTTTTTCTAAAGATAAAAAGACACCTTCTTAAGCAGACAGTTGAACTGTTCTGCTTCACTAGCTTCTACATGTGTTAAAGAAGTCCCAAAATATGTCTTGCTACCAGACAGAATACTGCATTCGGTACATTTGCAAGTGGCTGCAGAGTGACTGGGGCAATCTTGGACTTGAAGTCAGTGGAAAAGGTAGCTTTGGTGGGCTTGTGTTTCCTTTTTTTTTTTTTTTTTTTCCAAATTACTTGATTAAAAAAATTATGTATTTTAAATATTTTAGGAAGGTTTTTGGTGCTGAAATATTAATTTGCATCAATAATATTTAAAATTGCAATGGCTGTTTGGAGTTTAAATTGTTCTTTCTAACCTGTACCAGCACATAACTTGGTCATTAGCAAAACAGATGACAAAATGAAATGTGTTATTTCAGCCCTGTCATTCAGTAACAGTGTCAGGGATGAGATATTTTGGGCTTGCATAATTTCTTACTTAAATCAGTTAAGAGACAGGAGAGAAAGAGGCTGCAGAATCTGATAGAATAAAGCTATATAACTAAAAAAAAATAATTGAATTGCCATTTAAAAAAAAACCAAACCCCACAACACATTCAACCAGGGCAGAAAGGGGGGAAAAAAAACCCCAAAACTATATAGGTTTACAACTGCACCCAATAGGGAGAGATAGCAGACAGAATCCTTCGAACAGCCTGAGCCCTGCATAGTGTTTTCTGTGGTGTGGCTTGTGCTCTCCTGAGAGCTAAAAGCCATTTATTTCCACCAAAAGGAAAGCTCCTAACATACTTCTGCATTAACAGCAGTTATAACTGATGAGCCAAATTCTTGCCCCTGCCCCCGCAGAGGTGCTTGGTGCTGCTGAGCCTGTGCAGCAAGAAGTGTCCGAGTGTTCTTCTACGCCTTCAGCCTGGAGCATATATGCCAGTTAGGCATAAACACATTGAGTAAAAAAAGAAAGCTTATTGGGAGTGTGTTTTAGATACTCCTCTGTGCTTTTTTAAGCGCCATCCCAGCTACAGAAGTGAAATGGTGGCCCATCTCTATAGAGATGGGAACTGTACTGATGGCACTGTTGAGGATATCTGAAGTCCTGTGTATGGACATTTCTATTTGGAGGCAGAGCATCCTATTTTGATATAACTGATCTTACAGAAATTTGATAAAGATATGTTTGTTCCAAAATAATTTCCTGGTCAAAGAAATATATGTGTGCTTACCTTTGTGCTCTGCTTCATTAGAATAGATAGAGTTGTAATTTGAAAGTTAGGCGTGTTTGTAAGAGGCATTGGGCAGGGGTGGGCTGTCCAGGAGTCCTTAGCTGGGCTTGACCTAATACATAGTTGTATAAGTGGCTTCAAGCTCTGTATCACTAAACCTTAGCAAACCACCTCCAAAAACATAGCCATCTGCCTTCCCTAGTCACATGTGAACATTCTGCAGCTGCCGGGGATTGCTGGAGAAAGCTGCAAATTCACTTTTTTCAGTGCAAGGTACCTGCCCAGAGGGATACGTGGGAGGATTTTGCTCAGCTTCTTCTGCTCGAGTGGCATCCATCCTGATTGTGGCACCAGTGTAGGGAGTTGTACTTCTGGGGTGCAGGAGGGATCCTGCCTGTGCCCTCTCGGTTTGGAAAGAGGAGACTGACTTTTAACAGTTGAGGAGGCAGTGGGATGTTTTTGTAGGTCAGTGCGGGTGTTAGCTGGCAGTGGCTGGCTGGCATGTGGGAGAGGTAAAGGGGGAAGGCAAATTGCAAATCCTTTTCCCATGGTGGTTGTTTTTAGGCAGGCAGTGTGTATGTAAGCTAGCAAGTGAATAAAGCTGCCCTGCTCTTCCCATGTGGGTACCTGTCCTGAGCAAACCGGCTGGTATATGGGACTGCAGAGGTAGTTAAAAATTTATTGGGATTTCCAGTGGAAGAGTAGATTTAAAACATAAGTTAATGATGGGAATTTTTGATTTGGTCTAATTACACACTTTGCTACATGGGGATTTTAAAACCATGGACACTGTGAAATTTAGCCTGAGTTTTAGGTAGCCTGCAGGATCTAAACAGTTTGTGCCTTCGCTTATCTCTGTGTCAGAGAAACGGTTGAGAGGGGCTTTTGATTATGCCGACTCAGATGTTTTAGCATCTCTGGGCCTCAGCTGCGGTCACGCAGACCTGTGCTTGGGTGCCTGGGAGCAAGGCGTGGGCAGCGCAGCCTCAGCTGTGTTTGTGCACTGGGGAGACTGGCTGCACGGAGCTGTTGGGAGGTGGGTGCAAGGATGAGCCCCTGGGCAGCTCTGGGAACTATGAAGAAAAGTGCTGACTTCCAGAGATGGACAGGCATCACTGGACTGTCATGTATGACAAATGTCCCCAGAAGGGGACTAACCCAGTGCTTCTAAAATGAGATTTTTTTTTTTTTTTTTTTTTATGAATGAATTCTTAGACATAGTTAATGCAAACATGTTTCCTGGTATATATGGCACTGAGCCTGGCTCTTTCCACTGTCTACTAATGTCTAGCAAAAGTGATAATGAACTTCAAATAACTACTAAATGCCAATCTGATACCTGTTTTCATTTTTTTCAGGTTGATTTTCATTTTAATACAAACCAGCGAAGATGACACCAAAACATGAAAAACAAGTAAGTCGTGTCTAAGCTTTAATAAAAAACGATTCTAGTTTGGTGGTTGTGGATTGAATTTTACTAAGGTTCACATAGACCAGGAAAGATTGGTTGTATTCTTTATGCTTTTAATTGCCAAGCTACATAATATTCTGGAGTGATGCCGTGCCAGTTCCTTCTGTTAAAGTTTGATGGAAGAATCAAATATTCATTGGATCAGAGGGAAGTAGAGTAAGTGACTCTGTGAATAAGGGGCTCAGATACTGAGACAGGAAAGAAGGACTTGGATTTCAGTCTTCTCTCCATCAGTCTTCACGCATTTTGTAGGACATAATGGTTGGAGCTGGGTCTGAGCTCTGATTACCAGATGTATGGACCACATGCACATTCTCTTTTGCTCAGTCCCAATGAACATTAAAAGTTTCAGACAACATAACTTGTTCAGCTGTTAGTCTCTTATCAGCCTTACTACTCGGCATGCGTGGAGTGAAGATGCCAACACTCCCAGCGTGAAAACCTGCATGTCCTTTGCGGTTAATCCTTTTACTAATAGGCACCCTGATGGGAAACTATTATTCTTGGAAGCGTTCTGGAAAATTACTCTTTGGGGGTTATTGACTAATCAGATGTGTAACAGTGGCACCACAGAGCATGAGGTTCTCACCTGATAACAGTCCTGAGCACAGAAATTTGAATTAAAATGCAGCTGGAATGATTAATGCAAATAATCATCCTATGCAAGGTTATTTTTATTTGTCATACTTGTGGTAGATTTTTTTTCCCGCCATATTAAAAATAGATGTTTCCATGTCAGATTTCCTATTTTCCTAATAGGAAAATGTTAGAGACTTCTCAGAAACATGTTTTTTGTAGTCAAATTCTATATAGTAGAGCTTCTCGCTTATCCATGTCTCTGAGCAATCCATTGCATTGTGCACAAATATTTCCAACAGGAGAAAGGAGGTGGGGGGGAAGGAAAAAAAAAAAAAAAAAAAAAGAGGAAGACTTCTTGTATTTGCTTCAGCTGCTTTTATGGTCTATTCTTCCTTTTGAGGCAAACCCAAATGGGAGCATTTCAGTTTTCAGTTCTCGTGTCTACCTGACCTCAGTGCTGCTCTTTTCCTCTGCTCTCAGCACTCGCATTCTTTGCATAGGACTGTAACCATGAGGGAGTAGGTGTAAACCAGGCTTAGGGGTCACTTTGGCCATTTTGTCATTTATGTGTGACTCGGACTGCTCCAAGCCTTGAGGACAGGGTAGCAAAATGCCATTGGTGCCATGCCTAAACTGGCTGTTTTAGCCAGGAATTAAAAGGCACATCCAGCCAGAGGAGCTGCTCTGCTGATTCCTGCTTGTTAAGTAGTTATGACTACTTTTGGGGCAGATTTGAAGTTCTTCATGAGGATGTTTGGGCCAGCGTGGCTGCTAGCATCCATATCAAAGTTATAGCACTAGCAGTTTGGATAGGAAATGTTTTGCTTATAAATTTAGCAGTTTCCAGGGAGAAAGAATAAATGAAGATGCACTTTTCCCAGTAGCTTTCTGTTGAGTCTATATTGTTCCCAGTGCAATAGGCCTCCACGACCAAGCTTGGACACTTTGAACTGTCAGCACTAAGTTCTGGTTTTGAGAGAATTGTTGCACTTAAGCGTTACAGGACACATGTGGTTCTTGAATACATGATAGACATGCATGTATTGTGCCCCACAAAACGACACAACAAAACCAAAGAAACAAAAAAATGGAAAGTACGTATAATGTGGCATAATAGCTAGATCTGCAATTCTGGAAAAACCAAGCAGAACTGAGTGGGGGAAGAAGACACCTTGAAAAGGATTGCAGCTGACAAAAGTAAAAGGTCCCTGAAACCTTGGCTCTCTTCGGGCTCTGCTTCCCATGTTGTACGGCTGGACTGCAATGCAGTATTGTGACAAAAGATGAAGTTAGTCTGCATGTGGGCTGTGGAAGGAAGAGGTCAGCCTCACTTCCCCTAGGTGAACAGTGCATTACTTGAAGATAGACATGGCTATTGAGAGTATCCTAATTTTTATAGCAAGACAGGGAGGGAAGGGAGTATATGCGGAGCAGAAAGGCAATTATTATCCAAAACTGCTGTAACCTGGTGACTGTGACCAGTGAATGCAGGATGGACTGAGTATACAACAGCAATCTCCCAGAAGAATATTCTGCCACCTAATACTGTTTGGACCCTAACATAGCCTATATGTGAATATTAGCCTTTACAAGCTGTCCTGATTTCAGCTGGGATAGAGTTAATTGTCTTCCTAGTAGCTGGTACAGTGCTATGTTTTTGAGCTAGGTATGAGAAGAATGTTGATAACACACTGATGTTTTCAGTTGTTGCTAAGTCATGTTTAGACTAAGTCAAGGATTTTTCAGCTTCTGATGCCCAGCCAGCAAGAAGGCTGGAGGGGCACAAGAAGTTGGGAGGGGGCACAGCCAGGGCAGCTGACCCAAACTGGCCAAAGGGGTATTCCATACCATGTGACATATATAGAGTGGGGGGTGTGGGGGATCTCCATTCAGGGACTAACTGGGCATTGGTCGGTGGGTGGTGATCGATTGCATTGTGCATCACTTGTATATTCCAATCCTTTTATATTACTGTTGTCATTTTATTAGTGTTATCATTATCATTATTAGTTTCTTCTTTTCTGTTGTATTAAACTGTTCTTATCTCAACCCACGAGTTTTACTTCTTTTCCTGATTTTCTCCCCCATCCCACTGCGGGGGCGGGGGGGGCAGTGAGTGAGCGGCTGTGTGGTGCTTAGTTGCTGGCTGAGGTTAAACCACGACACAAGCCTACTTTTATAGGGATGGGGAGGCATAAGCACCTTTTCTGGCAGTGTATCTGCATCTATACTGGGCAGTTACGGCTGCTTTGATTAGATGAATATTTTTTTCCCAGTGGGGTCTTGTATCCTGGAGAAGGCTTAAAGGTCAAAAAAGGAGGGATGGTCTACGTGTGCAATGCCACTTTCAGAGCAGCAGAAACAGTAACGGGAATTGGGATTAACGCTTCCTGGATTCAAGATATTTATAGGGGAAGTAACCATAGATCTTGAGAAAGGCTGTACATTTTTGGCTTTGTTTTCTAGTTGCTTAATGTTTATCTTGCTTCATTCTGAACTTGGTATCAAATTCATCGGTAAATAAAGGAAAATACCCAACATCCAGTCTTCTGCTGAGATCCTGGTGTTTCAAGTTGGAGCTGACACTGACTGTGTGTGAGGGCTGCAGTTTGGTGAGGTGCTCTGCTGTACCACAGATCATTTTTACTCTTGGCTCAGTGATACACTGCCTAGATACCTGCTTGCCCCAGCATGAACAGCATGTCTCCTTTCTTCTATAGGTAGAGTCTGAAGGGTGCTTGAGTTCCTCACTATTGAAATTCAGTGGCTATTTAATTGGAAATTAAAACAGTACAGAGTTTTTTTGTAAATCATGTGGTCTGGAATAATTTGCAGGGTAACCTGTAGCTAATGCACAGCATATCCAGTAGTAACTTTTATTCATAATGCTTTGGTATAATAGAGGTCGAAAGAAGCATTTTACTTCAAAGATTATTTTGATTCTTTACAAAGGAGAGGGTTATAGAAGGTTACTTGGAGATGAAGTAATTTGGGGAACCCAGACAAAAGGAAGGACAATGAGAAGCTGGCACGGTGGTAGATGAGAGGAAGGGGACTGAGGTTAGGTTATGAGCAAGCTACGTGCAGTTGTGACTCCTGGGGGCAGCAGTTGAAGGGAAGAGGAGAGCAGTGTCCTATTTGAAGCTTCGTGGTGTAATTCCTCTTCTTCCACTTGCAGGACTGATGCATTTAGTGCTCAGGAAAGAAAAGAGAGTATGTTCAGGAGAAGTGGTTGTAGCTGTGGGGAAGAGTGGAACACAGGGAAATAGGGGGCTGGGGAAGACAAAACTTGGGAGAACGTAAGAATACGGATATGAAAAGATGTTACAGTGGGTCTGAAAGTATGCTATGTCTATATATGTATGCTAAATATGATAGTGAGGCAGGTGGAAAAAAACCAACCAAAAATGGTTTCCTCTCCTTTGTTCAGCACATTGCTCAGGATCTATTCAGGAGGGGAATAACTTCCTCATGACCCTTCCCCCCAGCATTTTTATACAAGTAAAGGCATGACCCTCAGCTGGTAGAAGTGATTACAGCTCTGTTCATTTGTCCCTCTCATGCCATGTTGGCATGGGGTTAAAAAGCTGCAGAGGAGAATTGGGCCTCTGGTGCTCTTCATTGAGGAAAGAAGCGGCAGAGGTGGCGGGAGCTTTTCAAACAGGCTTTCTTTGGCAAGGTGCTCGTGACATACACCAAATAATGCAGAAAACACCCCTGTGACTAGTAGCTGGGCTAAGTGAGGTAAAAACGTGGGCTGTATCCAGCCATCAGGCCACAAGCTTCCCATCCCTGAAGCAGTACTGCCTGGAAGTCAGCATAGTAAATTATTTATTCCAGACCATAAACACCTCCCTGCCATGTACAGAGTGCAATGACTGTTCAGGGAAAAAAAAAATAATCTTTTCCATTCAAGGATGTCATTGTTCCCCTGTCAGTCTGTTGAAGGTTGCTGCTGGTGGCATGCTGAAGTCTGTGTGGTGGTAGGAGAAGACTTGGCTGAAGAGTGAAGGTTTCTTTTCTGGCATCTGTGGTTTGGTCATGGAGAAACAAATTCTGAGAGCTTTCTAGTTCAAGATTTCTTGATTTATGCAAAGTCGTACTAAAAAATCATGTTGTTTACCAGAGGCACTGTCATTCCTCCCAGGTTGATTCCTGTACCTGGAGATCTTGTGCAGTGCCTTCCTCTCAGGGGGAGCATATCTACAGTTTAAAATGATGTGGTTTTCTTTAACTGAGCCATTGTTTAAGTGGTTGGCTTAACTCTTCGGGTGAATAGCTTATTTAAGCAACTGAAGTAGGGCAGCCTATTCATTTTTTGGGAAATAGCAGGTAGTCAGGCACACTTTCAACCTTTCTATCCTAAAGAAACCTTTTCCATCCCAGTATGAACATACAGATTTACCAGGTTTTTTGGGTTTGGGGTTTTTTGTTTAAACGTGACACAAGTTTTCACGTGGTCACTGGCTAAGGATACTTGGAAGCATGTAATTCTTCAGCCTCTTTCAGCCTCTTCCAGCCTGTCTTACATGACAGTAATGCCCACACTCTCGCACTCCTTCAGGATCCCTCTAAATTATTGTATAAATGCGGGAATTAAAAGGAAACAGACTATATATGACAACTTCTACGACAAATACTCTATTTCATTGTCCCCCAAAAATGGGGAATTACTCTCTGCAGTGTGGCTGTGTTGCTTCCTTGGGCAGATGGAAGGGCAGACTGGGATATAGCAGTCCCCAGTTCCTGCATCCTTGGGTGTACTCTGTGCCTTAAGTTTCTGGTGTATCAGGAAGCGTATGCGGCATGGCAGAGGAGGATGATTAATCTCCTTCCACATGGTATCTGGGATGCTAGGCTTGAGACCTTCAATTCCCTGTGTTGAATTTGTGTCCGGGACAATTAATAGTGGTACATCCTTTTCCACTGGTCTGGAGCAAGTCATTTGGGGTGTAGAAAAAAGCAGTTCTTCAGCTGCTTGTGGAGGTACCGAGCACTTACCTCAGATCCCTGAAATCAATGGGTCTAAATACTTGATTTAAAAAAATATGGGTACAATGACAAAAGAAATTTAGGAGCAAATAAAATGATATATATTGGGTACATGGCGCAGGTTTGTAATACATTCTTTGTGAATATTGACTACAAGGGTAGGAAAAGCCTAGTTCTCTCTTGCATGTGTGTCTTTGTTAGGTTTTTAGTTTGTAGCTACTGAGATCACCAACTCTCCAATGCATGAAACATGTATGGCTTTTCACAGTATTACTTAATCTGAAATACTCCTTTTTAGCTAGCAGTTTGGCAAGGAATTTCCCAGACATGTGGTGTAGCTCAGATGATTCATTGCTTTTGCTTCCCCTTTTATAGGCTTGCAAAATTCAATAAAACAGCAGTTCAGCTTTTAATCTGAGCACAGTAGTTTGTGGAACAGCAGAGCAATCAAGAGGGTCTTTCAGGTTCCCTTTGTCTTCTGAAATTAATTGCTTGATTTTTATTATGCACTTGCAGGAATTTGTAACTGTCTTGGTGCGAGACCCCAGGACACAAAAAGAAGACTCATGGCATTCTTACATAGACTATGAGATATTTATTCATGTAAGTATAAAATATATCAGTGCAGATTCTTTGGGCTCTTATTGCTGTTTCTGCCCAAGCCAGGGTTCTCTTTGGGGTACTAATGGAATTTTTTTACACCACTTCTGGGAGGCTGGAGGATGTTATTCTCCTTTTAACAACTGAGATGCAGTGGTACAGGTAAGGCGAGTTGGTCAAAGGCTGTGCAGAAGGTCTGTGACAGCTGGGAGGTGAACCTGCTATTCTGTTCACATGTGCACTCCACAATGTCTTGCAACAGAGACTATTCTTAGCTTTACTTACCAACTAGAAGATTGTCATAGTCAGTGATGTCTTACCATTATAGAAGAAGCTTGGTGTTCAGGTATTCACGGAAAAACAACTTTCTTTTCAAGCAATTATCGTGTTATTTGTACTTTAAATTCTCCTGAGTTCTTCTTTTTGCCAGGTTATTTGGTTGCTGCAATGTGGTTGTTTTCAGTGTACCTTGACATTCATATTATGCTAGTTTAGTGGTGCTTGGATGTGTCAAGCAACTACATTTGGGTTTATGATTGTAGTCTACCATATGTTAACAGGAGTGCACTTAGAATTATGGTTCTCTTTTGTCTTAAATCTGTCCTATACATAATTTTATTTTTTTGATTATTCTTCTTTGATGGATGACATACTGAAGGAGTTATCCTAATTTCCCAAATCTAGATCCAGGGATTTTAATTACAACGTAAAAAAAATTTTTGTGAAGTGTGTGAAGTATTAGGTGAAGAATTTGAGAGCCCCAAGTTATGTGGTTAATGCTTGGCCCAAGACCAAAAGCATTTCCTTCCTGTGTGGGAGTTAAGCATTCAGCATAATGAGAGTGAGCAGTCAAATGATGGCTTATTAAACGTCCGTCATGACAAATACTTCTCTCCTGTGTGGCAATCAGAGCTGTGAAACTTTCACATTTTGCAATATGGTTTAAGTACTGGTTCCAAAGCAACTATATTTTTGACTTCTGGTAAGTAGAAATTCTGTAGATTTGGCAGGGCAGGTGCTGTATTACTGTTCCACAGGCATTGGTGCTTATGAATTGAAGTATATTACTGGCTTTCTCAGTGGCTGCTAAGCTGGGGTGATGTCATTTAGACCCCATGTTATATGATTCAGCACTGGGCATCTCTGAAGCTGGTAAGCATCAGCTCAGCTTCCTACCAGCACAATGCCAGGGCTTTCAGAGACCAAGTCTCTAGGTCAGTCCCACCATCCAGGCTTCTCCATGGATTCAAAATCTTGGGTCTGCCAGGCTCTTAGACCAACTGGGTTCCCCTTCTGCCCAGCTCCTAGAGCATTTGGCTTCTTAAACTGTGAGGTATCCTGGATACTCATCTGTTCCAGAAAGCTGGCATCTTTGGGCCCTCCGCAGTCTGCATCATGTGGCTGTCTAGGAGCTGTGGCTCCTGGCAGGTGATTAAGGGTGGGTTGGACTGCAGGCAGATTTATAATGGAGTCCTGTCTGGTAGGTGGGATTTCATCTAAATGTATGTTCCACAGGAAAATTTGGCAAAAGCATTTAATTTCCGTGAATTGTTTCTCTTTTGATGAATTGGCATTTTTCTAGTGGACTAATAGCGTTCTGTGGGAAAATTTCCAAATGCTGCCACTTGCGGAGGGCAGTCACATTGTTAGGGTTTTTTTATTTGGTTTAAGTATGATTGCATACTGGAAGAACTCTATGTAGCTAACTGTTTGCAGGATTATAACTAGAATAGCTAAACATGATATCTTTTCTCCCTGCAAAGATTGGCATTATCTGCTGAAACTTTTTTTCTGAGATCTTTTTTCCTGTTACTGCAAGTTATACCATAATCCACATCTCTTGCTTTTAAAAAGAAAAAAAAGCAATGAAAAATATTTCCCTGAGAAGCAGGAGAAACTGTCACCAGTCCTGTCTGAGATAAAGCACAGTCCTTAACCCAAACTGAATTAATGTCAAGCTTTCCATTGGTGTCTCAGGGATTAGCATCTTGGATGTGTTTTTAATACCATGCCTGCACTTTTGCTTAAGTTGATTTACAAAGCAAAGTGTTTTTTATTTCCCAACAGACAAACAGTATGTGCTTTACAAGGAAAACATCCTGTGTTAGACGACGCTTTCGAGAATTTGTTTGGCTTCGGCAGAGACTTCAGAGCAATGCAGTGCTTATGTGAGCAACTTTATATATGGCTATTTAATAATCTGTCAATCGTGTAAGGGGAGGATTTTTTCATCTTTATTCTGAGAATTACAGAATTCGGAGCTGGAAAGTGTCCTGTGTTTTACTAGCACAAGTTTATTCTGTATAAGGCATTTTCTCTGCTTTAAATGCAGAAGAATGTGGTTTGTACTGATAGCCTTGGTTTGGTAAGTTAAGCCCCCCTCTAACTTGTAACAGATTTGATCTGCGTTTCCTTTTGCTATGCACATGTAGCAGAAATAGCAATCTAGCGTAGGTGTACGTACCTCCTCTCTGTGCTTTTAGGATCTGCTTAGGATATGAGGACCATAAGAGACCCAGCCAGACATTGATGCAGGCTTTACGACTGGACCAGAAAAATCACATTCATTTATTTTTCCCTTTGAGGT
>VYZV01023251.1:135324-177987 GCA_013401275.1 Pandion haliaetus | reverse complement strand
GTCCCGCGCGCTGGCAGCACGCCTCGTGCCCGCGGCTTTCCGCGGGGGTCGTGAAATATTTCTCGGTTATTTCTCGCTTTTACTGCCCCCCAACCCCCGTCCCAGAGCCCCTGCCGCAGCCGCGCAGCTCCGCAACCAGGCAAAACGGGGAGGCGCCCACCGCGCTGGGGATGGGGCGCTGCACCTGCCTTCCCACGGGGAATCCCCGCCGTCCCCCCACGCACCGGCCCCCACGGCACGGCAGCGCCGGGCTCCGCAATTTTTTTTTTAAAAAAATTATTTTGTTTTTTAATTTTTTCTGTTTTTCATACAAAAGCAATCAGGGGCCAGTGGGAAGCCAAGGCGTTGCACTTAGCAGCCTCCGTGGCAGGCAGGCTGAGCTTAAATGGAGGCTTTTCTGCGGAACAGCAAGAGCCAAAAGGCCTTGTGTCACCCAGTTATGTAAGACACAATCTCGCCTGAAAATGCACAATGAATCGGGAAGGATTTATGTAATTAATTGACCAGTCTTAACCTGTTATCGTGATGTAAGGAATTTGGAACTCATTAATTTGGGCCCTGACAGATTTCATATTAGAGCTGGCAAATATGGATTGAGCCTCTTATTCTTGAAGCAGCTGGAATTTCCATGACAGTGAGGATTAGTGAAGAAGACCTATTGCTCGAGTCAAACTGCCTCTTTTGTAATCAGCAGCCCTGCTCTGCATTAAAGGGGTAATGGGAAAGAAAAAAAAATAAATACCAAACGGAAAAAAAAAGAAATGTATTTATTCATGTATGGAGCAAAGCAGGGGAGGGAGAGGAGGGACGTATCCTGGAGAGCAGAGGCACCAGAGTGGGGCTTTCCCAGCCCCGTGGCAATGAAAATGCCACAAAGGCAGCCCTGGCGTGGTGGGAAGGGAAGGTGCCCAAAGGACAGGTCTGCAGCATCAGCATGGGGCTCGCTGCCCCTCGGCCAGACCTTCAGATGGAGCCTCCTGGGAGCCACTGAGCACTTGGGGCCACGGCGTCGGAGTTCTGGGAGTGGGCTCTGGGCTGCCAAGGGCTGGAGGGATTTAGGGATGGAGGGGTTTGGGTCGTGATCCTGGGGAAGCGAGGACCGGTAGGTGCCCGTCTTCCAGCTTGGACCGTGACGTCCTCCCCAGTGGGGAAAAGGGTGCTCAGGGTGGGTAAGGACCCAGTCCGGGGATGAGACAGGCCTCCATGCAGCCATGGCAAGGGTGACTCCGCACAGGATATGCCTCAACTTCCCACGTACAAAGATGAGAGTAAGAAAGCTCCCTTTGTCTGCTGGTTCACGACAACCTCTCAGTATGGTTTTTCATGGTGTCTGGCTGGGCAGGGCCCTCATCCCATTATCATTTCTAGGCATTGATGTAATAGTCATAACATCGAGTGCAGACTGTAGCGAAACAGTCTAGGAGCTTTTATTTTCTCTCCTGGCAGCCTGTTAATGACTGCCCTGGTAGTGAATAGAGTTGTTAGAAATGACTTTAAAAGGTTTCCATGAGGCATCATCGTATTTCTCCCTGCAAAGTGTTTACCTACTCTTGTAACAAAAGCCACGCAAAGATGGAGGAGTATTTTTTGTTTCCTCATCATTTCTTTGCTTTATGCTTTTTGGTAGTTGAACATTTCCCCTCTGTGATCACTTAGATCCACTGTTTGTTCCCATGGGTCAATTCTGCATAATAACTGGAAGAAGGGAAAAGATGAAAAATGAGGGGAACTGACAGTAAAACCACAATTGTTTGCAAAGACTGTAATGGCAAATGCAGGTTAAAAATAAAACACAGCAAATAAGGCCTATGTGGCTTAAATCCTCTGGTCAGCCTTGTCCATGTACATACTGGCCTTGTCTCCCATCATTGTGCCAGGATGGTTGTATCAATCTTGGTACCAAAACTCAAGCATTCAGTCCTAAGTTTGGGAATCTCCACGGGGTTGAGTGCATGGTGCTGGAGACCTGCCCTTACCAAATTGCAAACTCTTTGGAGAAGGGCTATTGTGTCTTCTTGGGGGGGCTAGATCTAGCTCTATGGTAGTATTTACATTGCTCACATAGTCGTCAGCTAATAATCTGGATCCTAGCTTTAATCTATTTGATTTAAAACAAAAAAAAAACCCAACCCACACCAATAGATCGCAATTTGATGGTGCTCCTTCAAAGAATATCTTTTGTCTTACTGTTTCCTGATAAACTAAAAGATCTTCACACATGTCAACTAGCTCAGCTTTCCCCCAAAGTTAGGGAATCATTTATCTTTTATGGTGGTACACAGACCCAACTCAACCATCGTCTCTCTGAGTCTATCTTTGCTTTTTTTTAGCAATCACGAGTGGCAAACTGCTCAGGTACTACTGCAGCTATAGTTTTTGCTCAAATATTCCTCTTGTTAAACTGTTGATCAGGCACAGCTGATTTCCATGTTAAATGTGCTGGCATATGCCTGAGCTTAGAATTATTTCAAACAAAAAAACAAAACAAAACATTTTTAAGCTTAAATGGATATTGTAATTCTAAGTACTTGCACTTTCTCTGATTCCTTCCCATGGATATATTTAAAATATGCCTGAGTGGTAGAACTTTCCTGTGACACCCATGATTTTGGGTGCTCACAGATTTAAAGTTAGTATATACTACTAGTACTTACTAGTATTTACTAGTTGGGGTGCGTTTTGCTTGTAGGTAAGAAAACAGTCATCAGCTGAGATGGGCACTTTGTCAGCTTCTTACACTATTCTTATTCTTTGGTGGTTAATCAGAAAGCAAAGCAAAAACATGAGCTAGAAAACCAAATACAGAAAAAAATGACAGTTAAACCTTCTGAACAAAAATATCTTTGCTGCAGCTATTTTGTAGCTTATACCAATATAGAAGGCCTGTTTTAATTTATGTACAAATACTAAACGCAAATTTCAGAGTAGAAGTGGTTAAGAAATATCAAGCACTGATTCAATTGAAGTAGATGGAAAAAAAAATGTGCTGCTTATACTGAAGGAGAAAAAATTCTGTCTTCTGAATTGCACTCAGATTAAAAATTACATTCTTGTTTGAACCAATAGGTGGCCTTTTTGAAGGTGCTATAGTTAATTTTTTTCCTGAAAATGGAAAAATGTCTGCTTTGAAGTAGAGAACATTTTCAACCATTATTTTCAAACACAGTGAAAAATGTATTTTTGTTTCTGAATGACAATCGGTAGTAGATGAAGGTCTGGATGTATTTCCTAGTATTCTAGAAGTTTTCAGTGTACTTATGTTTACGTTAAGACCTGAGTCTTCAATGCGTGATAATGATCAATAACGGTGACGATAAAATGGACTACAAAGTCTACCCTTTCTTTTTCACATGTTTGTGCTCTCAAAATGCCATCTATTTCCAGTTTCTAAGACCTCTCATAGGTTCTTATTTCATGTTATTTACACAAGTAATTAAAACAGTTTTTAAAGAACAGTATCTCCTTGTGCTTGAGGAAAGGAGCACTTGTGATTTTTCAGAAGTCACACCTCTGAGCCGAGTGTCAGGAATCTTGATTCTGTTTTAGTTCTGATATAAGCAATACATTCTTAAAAGGGTTTCTGCAAGGAAAAGGCAGCCAGCAGCCATAGGTGGCCAAGCTCTCTTAAAAGCCTGGGTCAGGCAAAGGTTTTAAACACTTGGAAACAGAGCCCCGAGTTCTTCAGAACATCCCTCACCTGGGCATGGGGTCCCAGAGATATTTTAGAGGCTCAGTCCCTCAGCTGTGTTTTTGTGGATACATGACTATTTCTTGGGTTTTGACAAATTTGGGGCTTGTGGTTTTGTCCCTGTGAAGTCACTGTGAGCCGGGCAGGTATCCCAGGAGGGCATCATCACCCTATGCCTGTCTTGCCCCTGCGGTCTTCTCTCAGTGTTTCCTGGTAGCCCTGGTCTGAGAGCAGATTCAGAGTCACAAGGACCACTGGTCTGACCCAGTTCTTACTTTCCTTGAAGGCAATGGCCATCAGGTAGTAACATACAACTTGGCCTGCACTCAGCACTCTTACCATGAAATTGGGCTTTAATTAGGGACCTCAGTGTGGGACAGGAGTTCACCCACGAAGTCCAGTGTACCTGTGTTCCCATTTGTGTCTGCACACCATTTTTTACCTCTGAAGTTCATCTGAAGGCTCTGTGTGTTGAATTGTGAGATTGAGGCACTTGAGGTGTGGGGAGAGTTTTTCTCGAAAGCAAGTGTTAGTCTAGGGAGGCTGGTTCCTAAACAAATTTAGTTGCTCTGACTCATCCCCTGAAGGAGCCCATCACTCCCCTGACATGTGAGAGCCTTGGGAGACCCCGTCCTATGACAGAAAAGTAACCCTGTGAATGTCCACCTTGGGACAGTAGTACTTAGCCCGCAGAAATAACTTTGTTGGAAGAGTAACCTGTATATAGCAATAGGATGGCCTCTTATCATATGGCAAGAAATGCTTTTTAAGAGCTGTTTATATGAAACTTCTCTTTTATCACTATTTTCCACTCTATAAAAGACGCACAACTCTTGCTACTTCTAATGATCTAAGACACTGGGAGGGGAGGTGGGATATGACTGTCTATCAAAATGCTGCCAATTTGCTCACACAAAAAAGGAAGTCTTAAATGAAGTTTGGCTCATGGATGGTTTGAATTTTGCTGGGAAGTCAAAGCTCCCCCTTGGCATCAGAGTCAGCACATCACTGGCTGGATATAGTAAGCTAATAATTTGTCTGTGTTTATGATAAAGGTTTCCTGTCCAGAATCTCAAAGTCTTTTGCGATGAGGGATTAATTCAGCCTTACAATGAACAGGATCTACTATTTTACAGCTGGGGAAACTGAGGAACAGTGAGGCGACGCACGGGGATGTACGGGGCGTCTGTTGCAGATAAGGGAGGAACAAGGATCATCCTGCTGCTGGGATCCACCACCTTACCTGCTGGAAGGGACAAAGTGCCATGCTCCTTGTGAAAAATCTCACCCCAGCTATCAGCACGAAATGTTCCTAAGAGGTAGCAGAGGCCCCCCTGTTTTTGATGTTTGACTTGAAACACCTGAAAGGGAATTGCTTTTTGCTTCCAAGCGCTGTGTACTCTGGCACTTGGAAACCAAACTCCCTGCGGCATCTGTTGCATCTGAAAATTTTGGGCTAATTATCCTTTGGGTTGCAGCAGAGATTTATGTCAATTTTGGAAAAAGGGGGTCACTCACTCCTCTCGCTAATTAAAAAACAGGAGATGAGATGAAAGAAGCAATTAGGGTACCTTGTTTAGATTGGTTAAATAAGCAGCACTGACAGGATTTTCTCTGAGGGACACTTGCAGAAGTGCTGCGGTCTTGTTGATATCAGGTGGTGTTATCTTTGGAACTGGACTGAAGGAAACAGGGCTGATGTTGACTAAGAACTATAGGAAAGATTGATTTTGGCCAGATCTTTCAGTCCTTACTCATCCATCCATGACAGTACTTATTAAAATAATTTGGGACTGCTAGCATGAGTAAAGACCATTTGTGTGAATGAGCACTGCAAACCTGGGCTTTAAACTTCCCATACGAAAGTTGTGTTGCCTGTTCAGCTGATTCCAGCAGACCTCCTCACACCACGTGAATTTATTTTGCCGATGGGATGTGTGGCCTGGCTTTCTACTGTAAAATCAAGTCTTAAAAATTGACTTGAAATACAAGCATTATAGGTAAACACAATTTTCTAGATTGCAACAAGCCATATTAACTAAACCCGAGCAGAATCTTTTAAGGTTCATATTCTGCTTTCTCAGGGAAGTGACTGAGACACTTCACCAGAAGGGTCTGTGAGCTTATCCTTGATTCTGCATTGTTTGTACAAAGCGATGATGTCTTCTGAGCAGGAGATTAAGACTGTGCCAAGGACAGAGCATTGTGCTGTGCCTGGAGCTTTACTGGCTCTTCCCTCCCACCCCATTTCTTGCTAATCACAATGGCTTCCTACAATGCATTTATCAGCACAGGCCACTGCTTGTAAATAAGAGAGCTCTTGTCCTTTCCAAAAGCCAGAAGTACAATGTTATCTTTCCTCTTTCCCACAGAAGAGAGCCGTTAGGAAATTCCTTGGTTTAGTTTGTCCCTCCTTGTTCCTGGATTATGTTGGAACCATTGTAAAAAGACGAGGCTTACATTTCCTTCTGAAGATGGCAAACTCATTGATGCATTAGATTGATGAGCTGGATGTGCGCTGATGTGTTGCATCCTGTAAGGAGCAGAGTGTTCTGGGCTACTTCAGGGCTTGGGAGTCCACAGAGCGTTTTGCTGGTCTGGGAACTGAGTACTTGGGATTCTTCTGGATGAAACACAAGGAATTATGGACCTGCATGATAAATTTAGTGAAAAATTATTTGGGGAGTCAGTTCATGGCAGTGGTGGTGATGTGCTTGCACTCATTTGTGACCATCACCCTTAGCACCCACTGAAATGTCTTTGAAGGCAGTGCCCTAATTCCCATGTGGGAATAACTCAGGAAGGAGACCTCAAAGATTTGGCTTTATAATGTGAAATGCAGTTCCTAGAGAAGGATCCTCTGGCAGTTCTCCATTTCTCTGTCTACCATAACAGGGAGGACAAGGAGCAGCCTCTGGTGTAAGCTCTCCTGCCACAGCCGAGGGGGACCGCTTTGGCCGTGTGTGGTGCCAGGGATGTCACTAGTGTGAGGATCACTTGCTCTTGCTCATCCCCTGTTTGCATCACTTTGATGTGGTTTTGCCCTGCCCAGCTTCCCCCCCCCCCAGGAAACAGTGCTTTGGGGCCCGCTGAGAGATGCCTGCCGAATTCTGCCATTGGAATGCATGATGCTTTGCCACTCCCCAAAAGATCTGAGGAGTTCAAGATCCCCTCTCAGTTAGGCAGGTATTAATACTGTGCACATGCAGAAACTCTACAGACAGATAAAGGATTTTACTTTTTGTGAGTCACAGATTAACAACCAAACCATCTTCACTTACAGGAGTCATCCCCTGGGGTCAGAAGAACCATTTGTGTTAGCAAGAGAGGCGAGACCTCCTGAGATGCACCAAAATGATCCTGAGATGAAATTGCTCCACTCTTCCCGGGAGGGCCTGCAGCATCTCACAGGGTCAGCTGCATAAATTGTATGTTCTTCAGGGCAAGGACCTTGCCCTCTGATTTGTCTGGGAAGCATGCGTTCAGTGCTCCATACCGCAAATAATAAATAACTGCTTCGGCTGCTGGCTGGGCTTGGGATTACGAGTCGATTCTCCCTCCTGATTCATTTCGTGTTCCGAGATGCCAGCGATGCAGTTTTACCGGAGTATGTCAGTGCTGGTGCTAGCCCCCTGCCCTTCCCTTGCTCACAGTAAGGCAACTGTCATCTCCTGTCTACAGCATACTTTATAGCACCAAGGAAGAATATTAATAAGATTTCCAAAGGGCTTGCTGCCACTTTTGGTGGAAAGGTTTCCTACAAAGGATGCACAGCAAAACTCCCAGGAGACAGATGGAGAAAACCTTCCCAGTAAGAAGAGCTGGTGTCGTCCCGTTTCATTGTCTCTGTATCACTGTAACACCCCTGTGACACTGACATGCTGCTCTGTGTTGCTCTAGCTTGTGCTGCTCAGTGTAATTTTCTTGGTTGAACATCTTTATTTCAGATTTGTAACAACGTATTAACTAGTTTCTCTGTGCCTAAGTGTTAGCTGTTTGCAGTTTAAGGAACAGTCTCCTTCCTGGTAAGGTCAGCTAGACTTTTTACTTTCCCCATTTGTTTTTGTATCACATTTAAAAAATTCTCCTTATGTGCCATATTTCCATCCAGGTTAAGGGCTCAGGATCACAGCAGTGCATCTGACAAGGAAACCAGAAATGCACCTTGTCAGCAAGCAACAACACGTTTAGCCCATCAGCCAAGAAAAGAAGGTAGATGCGGAGAATCCCTTTGCTAAGTGATGAGGCCCTCAGTTTACTAGATGTGTTTCTCCTGGGCAAGCTGGCAGAGAGTCAGTGTTACTATGAAATTACTCAGAGTGCCCTTTGAAAGCAGCGGGCGGCCCCATAATGTTTTCTTAGCTGTGTCTCACCTGCTGCCATTGCACCTAAGCCTGTGCCGGGTGGTCCCAGAGGGTGGCCACCCCTGTCCTGCTCCGGCAGGGCACTCTGTGCTCCCACTGCCCCTTGCCAGGGGAGACTCTTGTTCTCCGTGAGTGGTCCGGCAGGGTGCGGATCTGCCAGGGTGCGGATCTGCAGGAGGCACCTTGTCAGGGTGTGCCTGGCATCAGTGATTGGCAGAGAGACCGCCTTTTCCAGGTCTGTTCCTGAGGACGCCCCTTAAATATGATCAGGGAATCCTCAGGAAGTCTGTGGACATAAAGAGAGCTTCTTTCTAAATAAAAAGGTAAAGTGCAAGGGAAGAAGGCTTTTAAAGCAAAATAACCCATAATGCTAACTCCCATTAGATGTTAGGCAACCTCAAGTCAGTCCAGCAGCTGCCTTTGCAGATCTTGACCTTTGTTATTTTTATCTTCTTTGGGTTCAGGGAAGCAACTCTTAAATGGAATTAGGAGTCTGTGAGCTGGCTCTGTATTTGTAAGCAGATGCTCATCAGGCGACTGCAGGGTTGACCAACAGATTGCCATACCTTTTATTGCTCATTCATGCATCATATATGTATATTTTATATAGCTGAATAAGCATAATACTTGAGAAAGTTTGACTAATATATCAATTGCATCATCCAGATGTAACTTTTAATATGGAGCAGTGATATTGCTTAGTGTATTCAAATAGTAAATCCCTAACTACTGTGTAAGGCATACAGAGTTTTTGTTTCGTTTTCAGATTGAAACCAGGAAGTTGATGTACATGAGTTGGCATCTTCTGAATCTTTGTCATCTTAGACAGCCCTGCTTATTGCCAGCTCATTTCACAGAGATCTGTTTCAAATCAATTCATAAATTATTAATACTACATGTGTAGGTCAGAGAGACACTAACCCTGACAATCACACCCTAATATTCTCTCTTTAGCATCAGAAATAAGAAAGGAGATGTGAATAATCAATATTCAACAACCAAGGTACATCTTATACAGATATGGTATATGCACGTAAAAAAAAAACCACCAGATCTTTGCAAAACCTGTCAGGCTGGCATTAATCTTGCATGATGAATAATGTGGCAATCTATGAATTTTTAACATCTTTAAAATGATAAAATTGTGGGATGTGATATCCAAAAGTAAATTTGTTCAAATTGGAGAATATTTTTGATCAAATGGAGATATTGAATAATGTGTATAAAAATATCTAAACATCAATTTAAATTGCACAGCAGGCAAGACAGTTCGTACGGGTTTGTGACTGGGAGCAGCTTTCCATCACAAATAATTCACCTGAAGATTTAATTATAACTCAAAGCTTAAGCAGTAGCTCTTCTGAGAAGAGACCTAACTCTGGAGGCTCCGAGCGGCTCCTGGCGCTGGCAGGCAGCTCTCGGCCCCTGGCCACCACCGGCATAGGAGGGGCCACACGGACCTGGCAGACTCCTGGGCCAGAGAGGGTTGCATTGCTTGGCATCTGCTGTGCAACAACCTCTACAGAAAACCCCACCGAAGCCGGAGCAGGATGCTTGCAGAGAGGGTGTGACACAGTCGCAGAAAGAGGCAGGAGCGGAATTTCACCTTTTATTCACAGCAGGGCTGAACCTCGGAGGTGTTGCATCTTGGCTACCCCTGGGCACTGCCAGCGCTCACCAGTGAGCGGGATCAGGCCCTTGCTCCACCGATAGTGCTGGTGGGAGGGGGTGAGTTTGGGTTTTTAAGTTGGAAAAAAATGAACTGCTAATGTACAAGAAATAATGGGATGGATGCTGTCCTACCTGAAGTCAGTACAAATTTGTAGTTGACATTCACGGGGACAGGATCAGACTTTACATTTGAAGTCACCTCCCTCTGAGATTGCCTGACAAACACTAAACCAAAATGTTTCATTTAGAAACTGTCAAAAAGGAATTACTAACCTTTTACACTTATTAAAATTGCTATATGCGTTCCTATAAAGGACTAGAGAGCAGCTGGACATTTTAGTTTTCACTCTATGCAAAATAAAAATGACACTCAAGAACTTTACCTATTTTTTAAATCCTTCTAATGAAAGCATTTTATTCCATTTTTATTGAACAGAAAATAAAATCTGTTTGTTTCCCCAGATTTGAGGAGAATTAAAATGTATCTGATTGTTAATATTTGATCCTTCTTTAATTATTTATGGTATCAAGGAATGAATCTGTCAAGTAAATAATGAAATGCGTACATGCAGCATATGTAATTAGGTTAGGTGCATAAATCCAAAGTGTTCACTTTATAGTTGTCAGTGCAAAATTTATTAATAATGAGAAATGCTAAGTGAAGAAAATCCCTAACAGTCTACTCATTAGTGTAGGTTAGAGCAGTTGCTGAAAAGGAAAGTTATCATTCCTCTCTTACCGTATTTCATCATTTAGGAATGTTAGTAAATTGCTATACATTTTCCTCATCTCTGCTTTAAATCCGTAATAAAAGCAGTCTTTAAGTTGTGCTGGGAAGGTGCACTTTATCATCACACTGCAAACAGACAGCTATCAAAGTAGAGGTTTTCTTCAGATTTGTGTAGTTTAAAGTCAATGTTATACCCCAGTCTTGCTTTCCTTAGGACACAGGAGTTCCTATAGATTTAAAAGGGAAGAACTGCACTATATTTATCTCTTGGTATTTTGGGACTGAAGGTGATGAATGAAAGCTTATACACAAGAGCAAATGTGACTGTACATTTGTTAGGGGGGTAGGACACAGCCAGTACAAAACAGTGGGTGATACAGTGTGCATTTGCTTGTGTTGTGTGCCATCTCCTGTGAATAGAGTAGGTCACATAGCCACAGTCATCACACAGTATGTGTCTTCCTATAACATACATGTAGCAGAAAAGCTCAACTCTTAGATGTCCAAGTTTTAGCCAGGTGTAACAATCATGATACCATCTATTTTGAGTGGAGTGGTGCATCTGAGTATTTCTTGGGCCCTGGGTGATTTGGTCCACACAATCACAAACCTTAATGTATTGACAAGGGTGGGTGACCTGAGCGAGGAGCTGTGTGGCTGTTCCTGGACCCAGGAGTATACGAGCCAAACTAATTGGCTTTAACAGCAGGGCTATGGCCCATGTCACTCTTCCCACCCATCCGCCTTAGCTTGCCATCAAGTTGTTTCTGCTTTTTGCAGATTAAGGAAAAAATGGTTCTAGTTAATAAAAAACAAAACAAAATTAATCTGCGAGTTTATGCCTCTTGGGGTCTCAGAAAAATGTGTGAGAGAGATGAAACACCTGTTTGAGACACAGAACTGTTATTGTGGGACCACAAAGAACATTTCTCGATCCCAAAAGGTATTTTTCAGAGCTCCGTCTCTGAAAGAAGATTTGATTGCTAAATGTATATTTAAAACAATATTTCAATATCATTTTGAAGCTTATCATTAGCACAAGCACTTAATGGGCTAATTCTCTATATCCAAGGATAGGCATTCACCCCAGCTCACTTTAATAGTCGAAAATTAGATATCTAGTCTGAATTAGTCATCTGGGCTCCCTCCACAGTCATTGAGATTTATCCCAGCCTGAAACTGGTGCTTGAGGCTAAGCCTAAGATACAGGAGGTGAATCACCCTCTAGAGACATCTGCCCTCTTCTTGGGCTGCAGAAAGCTCAGGCTGGAAGCTTAACTTTTAGGCTGGCTGCTAAATGAGATGAGCTGAATGCCATGCTATGCATCTGTGCTGGATCTGAATTCCACTGGGATGCTTACAGCAAAGGTCATCACGCCGTGACCCTAAGGTAGCTAAAGCTCTTGGAGACTGACCACGTGACCACAGTAAGGTGCTTTTGCTGGCTGTGCCTTATTTTTTCAAAGCATTAAAATAAGGAGGACTGGATTTGCCCATCAGCAGAAGCTGACCTAAGTCTGGGCTGTCACTGAAAGCCCCCAACCTGAAGCTATGTATCTGTATCCCTCACTTCTGCTCGCCTCAGCATCCATGCAGCACAGCAGGCAGCTGCTTTGAGAACTGATTTGGCTGTGCGTTAGTCTTTGGGGGGTGTTGCAGGGTAACTTTTCATTTTTAGAAATCTAGCTGACCATGCAGCCCCACAGCCACTAGTGCTGGCACGAGGGAGAAGATGGGAAAGCGGAGGTTGCCGGTGTTGTGAGGTGGGAGGATTGCTGCAGTTGGTAGCAGTGCAAAATTAAACGGATTGTGAAATCGAACCCTGAGCAAAAGGATGCTGAAAGCCATTCATTAAATTTTGCATCACACTGTTAGATTTTAATCACAGCATTTTGGATCAGAATCACAAATCCTCTTATCTGCCGTAAGAGCTTCTTTCAAGCTTAACATTTTTATGCTCCATGTAGGATGCAACAATATTCATCTCTGCTAGTCAAGCTTAGAAATGCATTAAACTGCCCAACCAGAAAATCGGGAACAGGCATTTAGTGATGCAAAATGGTCATTCTGCAACCTAATGCCTAAGGGACAGATCAGTCATCACAGACTCCCACTTCTGCCTGAAAAGACCAATTAGGTGACTCTGCCTATTCAACTATCAATACAGGATTGCTCCCAACAGGATATTCCCCTGTGCTTTACCCACTCTAATTTTAAATTACTCAAGTGCCAAGACTTCTATCACTTCCCCGGGGTGACCATTACACAATTGAAGGCCTCACTGTGAGGAAATGTTTCCTGATATTCTGTCACAATTTTCCTATGCTTAGACTCATCCCATTTTACCTAGTTACACATTCTTGAACAGCTCTACCTTCTTTCATAGCCACGTCGTTGCAAAATATAATGAGAGCTAGCACCGCCCCCCTCTCCCCTTTTTTTTTGTATAATCATTCCTGCTAGGCATTAAACACATAAAGGAAAAGTCAGTTATTTCAACCACTGGTATCATTATTGGTGTTGTTCCGGTGCTGAGGTGCCTTGATCATTCAGCATCAAACAAAGCTTCTCCAAGAGGAACTGTTTTCTGCACACATCCTTTGAGGAAGGATGATAAAGGCTGAACAAAGGGAAGTCTAGGGGAGAAAAAACAACCTGAGGCATTACGTACTACTGTGGAAAGAGGAATTCACTACTCACACATGAGAGTCCCCTAATAATGAATAATTACGATGAAACTCATCACAAGAAGAGCTTAAGGCTTACTTTGTACTTCTAGGTTTTGGTATGCCAGAGCCCAGCTGGTTGTGGCTGGTTTGGGCAAGAGGCAGCAGCCTTGTGCTACAGCCCAAGTGGCTCTCAGGCACTCTCAGGTGCCCTTGCTCTAGGGAATAAGGCTTGGGTGCATCTTGTATAGCAGGAAGAGACTTGTCTCCAAGCATCTTGGGCAAATAAATGGCAGACCTACTCCTCACCAGCCTTTTTATGCTCAATAAAAGGGTAGTAATATTATGTTGCTGCTGCTTCCATCTGAATCAATGCCACCCCGAATTTTGGGTTGGGTATGTTCAGGATGAGCTTTCCCAAGGTCGTTGCAGGACCTTTCAGCCTGCTTTAGGTAGGATTTCTTTTTGAATTTTTCCCCCACACAGTGAGTGTCGTATAGTCAAACCCTTCATCTGTTTTATCAGACAAGCAGAACTGGGAGTCTGATATCTCTTAAAAAAAGATACAGTTCTCTGATTAACTGAAGAGTAATAGCATGAAATTCTAGTCTCCAATAAGTAACATATTGATGCTTATGTCTAATTTAATCAGCATCAGGGGGGACGGGGGTGCCCATTCCTTCACCATCAGTTATGCAGCAGTTCAAGGTGATAAATCCTATCTGCAGAATGATATTCCGTCGACATTTCTATAATATTAATTAGATCACCGTGTCAGGCTGTAGGAAATTTGCTTAACATTCATTAGAAATTTCTTATAGATAGATAGGCATCCCTCCCTCCTTCTCCCCCCAGCTTTCTTTCTCCTGTGATTGACAGATGAGGTCAAGCCGGAGACAGCCCCCCCTCCTTCCCCGTGCCTGAAGAGCCAGGTCACCGGACTCCATAATGCATGGGGAGTGCGAGGGGAGGATTATGCCTTGAAGAGATATCCTATTAAATTGGACAAAAGCTCGTCTGCCTCCAGGCTCCATCGCCAGGTCTCCTTGGCCTGCAGCCGGCACGCAGAACGCAGGCGAGTGTACAACGCAAAAGCCATTTGCATTACCCTGCAGTCATTTTTATATGTGGAGGTAATGAAGTTGTCAGCGGAGCCCCGAGTGTGGCAGAGCCTGATATTCAAATAGACCTGCCAGCTCTCCCCCCTCCTCACCACCGCCCTCCGCCCCCAGCTCTCCCCCCATCCCCACAGCTGATCTACTGACTCCCTGGATTACTGCTTCGCTGGCTTCCCGGCTCCGACTGTGCTTGCACTCTTGCCCCTGTCAAGTGCTTTTGTTTCCAAGTCAGGGAACAGGCAGCTGCGGCTGCCTGTGCACTGCTGCCCACTCTCCTGGGCTGGCCCACGTGCACCCACACTGCCTGCACATATGGGGTGTCACGGGCTGACTGCTAATGAGTGGCAAGTGCCCCGGACGGTCACGCCATGGCCCTGCCCGCAGCGAGGCTGTGGCAGCGGTCCTGCCAAATTTGCAGGGAGACCTCCCCCAGGCACCATGTTAATCCCAGGTTGAATGTCGGGGCATTTTGTTGAGGTCAAATGGAAGAAAAAGGCTTCAAATTTTGGTAGATTTTCTAAGTAAGGTGGAGATGAAAATTGTGTGTTCATGTTTTGCATGCCTACTATGCCCTTTTGCTGAGGAACAGCAGAGCGCGATGCAAATTGTGCGTGCAGCTGGGAGGGAGGCAGCAGCCAAGTGGTACTCAGTCCTCATGTTTACCAGTGTTTGGGGGGTGTTGGCAAAGGGCATCACAGACATACCTTGTCCTCATAAAAGAAACCACAGGATCATAAATAACAAGGTATTCAGAACTGGAGTTAGGTAATTTTTAAGTCAATTTTTTGAAAAAAAAAAATTCCCTGTGGCAAAGCTGCCTGGTAAGCAAAAGGTCTGAATCAACCCCATTAGCCTTGGAAACTAGCTTTTACTAAATACGGGGCTAGGCTGTCAGCTGGTGTTAATTGGCATAAACCCACTGAAGTCAATGGAATGACAGTGATTTATACCAGGATGAAGACTTGGGGGATGGATACTTAAAAGGAGGGCTGTCTTTTCTCTGCTTTCAGTAACTGGACCCACTTGTGGTTACAACCTTGCAGGAGCAAATGATAGCTTTTAGGCTTGATGGGCAGATGTCACTAGGTAGCTAGGCATCTGCAGGTTGTCAAATGTACATTGAGAAACTGAAGGCCACTTAAAAAAATTCATCACCCTGGTAAATATTTAGCTGCCTCAATAGTCTCATTTTTGGGCTAGCAACTCATTCATTATTTGCAGAAAAGGATACTTTCTGTGTTTTTATGAAAATGATCAATGATCCTTTAGCACAGAAGGCCCATGGGATTAATTTATTTTGTAAGCAGCATGTTAAAAAGACTGGTTCAAGCATTTTTTAAAAACTTACAGGAGGGTCAAAACCACACAAGTTTCAGCAGCAGCTTTTTTTGGCCTTTGTTCTTACAATGAGATTTTGAAAGATTCCCTAGAACCCCAGCAAGCTATGAATTTTCATGGCATGATACATCATTGCGCCACTGGAAGTCATATGCCTTCAGGAGCTCATTTTTGAGCAAACTGAAATTTATTTAAGAAAGTGAACTTTATGTTTACATTACAACAGTTAGTTTACAAGTATTTCCAGTATACAGGGCTACTCTAAATGCACCGACCTGCAGATTAAAGGCTCCCTGAGTATAAATTGGCATGATGCACTGTAAATGATTCACAAATGGAGGAGTCCCTAAGTGTGCATTGAGT
The DNA here is from genome assembly GCA_013401275.1 of Pandion haliaetus. NCBI lineage: Eukaryota > Metazoa > Chordata > Aves > Accipitriformes > Pandionidae > Pandion > Pandion haliaetus. The sequence continues at coordinate 162,049 of VYZV01023251.1, read as the reverse complement.
CGCTACACCATAACATCTCCTACAGAGATTTTATAGCATCGTATGCCAATGATCCATGGATTAAGGACTCCCTAAGTGCACATTGACACGATAGACTGGAGCTGTTTTGGTCTATCGTGTCAATGATCCGGGGATAATGATAGTGTCTTCTGCAGATCCACTGAGACCAGAGTTGTTGTGGTTCCTAATGGAAGAGCAAAAATTGTCCCACTTAAGTCATATTGACCTTTTTGGGTGCTATAGGAACATGGACAATGTTCTCATCCTTCATACCAATTGAGGAATGTCTTCAGTGGTGCAGTTCTGTAGTCTGGGTGGCTCCTATTTGTTTATGTACATGCATATACAGGTTCATATAAACAGCTGTGGACAAGTGCACCTTTATACATTTTATATACATATATCTTTCTTTATACAGAGCAGGACTATCACAATAAAATTTTGTCACTGTCATTGAGGGTACCAAGGCTCAAACTGAGGAAGAGACATTCTAGATACAGATCTAGTTCCTATGCAAAAGAGCAAAGCTCTCCCTAGTACAGAGCAGGACGGGAAGGGGAAATGAAGACCCAAACCATAATAATGCCTATTTATTCTGTGACTTGCATGTCAAAAAATGCCTCTCCAACAGTTGTGAACCTCCCTGTGAACAGATGGGGAAACTGGGATGCGATGAGTTTAAATGATTTGGTAAACCGGTGACCACAGTGCAGCTGGGACCAAAATACAGTCTTTTCTAATAGGTCTCAAACCATCAGCAATGGTTTAACAGGTTGAAGATAGGACTGTGTAGTCCTTGTGCTGTATCTGTGAAGACCATGCAAGAAAAGAAGACTGGAAAGCCTTCAGAGACAGGTAAGAAGAGAGTGTTAGGCAGTGTTTATCCTCCAGAAATTTGTTGTTTGCAGCATCCTGGGTCACCACTCTCACCTTCAGCTATTCAAGCTTAAGAATTGCTAGGGCAGAGGAAAAGTTAAGATGACAAAAAATCAGGTTGCAAATGCAACTCCAGGAGAGGCAGAGCCAAAGAAAATTGCAATCGACTGAAGATAGAAAAACGTCTCAGGGCCATGATTATCTAGCTACTCCACATGGCTGGTTCTGCCTGATCCCATCTAAACAGCATAACCCCTGGCCATGCAGGTGAAATGAGTCTGATGTCTAAGCCACACTTCGTGTTGGGAATTTCACTTCTGAACCTGCTAAAGCAGATATTTCAAAGGAGATATCTGAGCTGGCTTTGCATATTAAATCTTGGAGTTGTTTCTCCCTCAAAAGAAGGAATGACACAGATGAGTCATAGAAAAAGGCCAGGACAAACACTGTGCGTGTGGTGGGAGCATGAGGAAAAAATGGAAAAGGAGCAAGTATGGAAAAGGGCCGCTGCCACAGATACAGTATGCGCTGTTTCTGTAAAAGGAAACATGGGCACAATTTCAGTGTACAGGAGGAGTAGCTTTAGTGAATTGTAAGAAAGACACTTTTTATGTCCCAGTGGAGCATTATTTCTGGTTTATATAATCTCTCTGCCTTTTCCTATGAGTTTCAGTGAGAGTTAAACTGATTTCTATAGTAGGACAGAATTGGAGGGGGTACAGTGCAAGATTAAATGGGATGAAGTTGACACAGGGCAGGATTATAAATATCGACAAATGCATCTAAGATCAGAGTGACCAGGTTGATGCACCATTTACACAGAATGTCATGAGGGTGTTTTATGGAGGGGAAGGAGAACTAAGCACAACTGATGTTTGTCATGAGTAATAAGACTTGAAGGATCTTCAAACAAATATTCACTGGATATCCACCCATCTAAACTCATAACTTTTGGATTAAGCTATTTAATGTTTCAGTGGGTCTGGCCACAGTTCCACCTGAAGTTACTAGAAGATGCTAGGCTCTACAGTAAATTTCTAAAATTGAGCCCAAGACAACTACTGCCAAAGGAACTTAGCTGTATGTGTGCAAACCCATCTTTTTTCAGACTGTGGTCATTCACATTTCTTTCTCTGCTTTTCCCGTAAGAGGAGGACCTATGGAAAGTTTCATTGGAACAGCAATTGCTAAGTGCAGAGCACTTGTCCCTATTAATGCACTTAGAGTGTGCCAGATAAATTTTATCATTTGTAGGTAGATTTGTCTTTAGAGTTGGAAAATGTGTTGTACAGCTTGATTTTTTAAATAAATAAAGGTGATATTGAAGGTTCCAGGAGATGACTGAAAAAGAAAATATAAAATTTTAAATATACAATTAAAATTGGAGTCCTATCAACCTCCACAGAGCTCTCTCAGAAGAAATTCATAATACTCTGAATACATTTAATTGAAAAGGAGAGAAAGTCTTTGACTGTGTGTCCTGGTTTCAGCTGGGATAGAGTTAATTGTCTTCCTAGTAGCTGGTACAGTGCTATGTTTTTGAGCTAGGTATGAGAAGAATGTTGATAACACACTGAGGTTTTCAGTTGTTGCTAAGTAATGTTTAGTCTAAAGTCAAGGTTTTTCAGCCTTTGATGCCCAGCCAGCAAGAAGGGTGGAGGGGCACAAGAAGCTGGGAGGGAACACAGTCAGGGCAGCTGACCCAAAGCGACCAACGGAGTATTCCATACCATATGACGTTTTAGGAACTGAGATGGGCGCGTCGCTGCTTGGGGGCTTCCGGGTGTGTTGGTCGGCGGGTGGTGAGCAATTGTGTTGTGCATCACTTGTATATTCCAACGCTTTTATTATTACTGTTATCATTTCATTAGTGTTATCATTATCATTATTAGTTTCTTCTTTTCTGTTCTATTAAACCGTTCTTATCTCAACCCACGAGTTTTAGTTCTTTTCCCGATTTTCTCCCCCATCCACTGGGGGGGGAAGTGGGTGAGCGGCTGCGTGGTGCTTAGTTGCTGGCTGGGGTTAAACCACAACACTGTGATTACGATTTAAACAAATACATTATACATTGACAACTGGATCCTCTGGTGAAAGGCTTCTTAAAATTGCAATATATTGGCTTCTCAAGTCCACTGATGTTCATTATAAAAATTTCCATTATCATACCCTATTTTCTGAAATGTTTAAATTCCTTGACTCCTGACAGTCAAGTGAAAAGGTGCATATTAAGAATATTAAGAGTATTTCCATCTTCTGCATAATTTTACCTTCAGAGAAAGTGAAGTCTGACCTCATTTTATCTTCAGAAATAAAATTTGTGCTACTGAGACCCAAAGAAAACTGAGAAAGGTCAAGAGATCATCACCGATGTTTGGGAACTTAAATCCAAAATAGCTTTTTCTGTTTATATTCCTAGAATGACAAAATTAATTAAGTTTGCCATTTTATTGGAAGATATCACTTTATTTATAGCACACATACCACTACTTTAATCATGTTCAAAAGGATCAGGAATGTCTGATCGATTGCTGTATTTCTTAATGCATGAGGTAAGAGTTTCCCCTTCCCAGGATTTTACTAGCTGATTTTCAAGAGTGAGTTACTCCAGTCTCCCCATTCCTAGAAATTCCCTCTCCATGAAGAGGAGAGGGAATTTTGATGACAAGTGTGCAGATTTTGAGAAACAGAAATTAGGGCAAATGCTCAGTACATTAACAATTCTTTTCAAGAAATACAAACCGTAAAAAATTGTAAGCATTTGTTCAACCAACTTCTTTCTCTGCCACAGAAAGTCAACTGAGAGATGGTATTTAGTGCTAAGGTAGTCACAACCCCATTGGCTCCTGCTTGGACAGCAAAGTACAGCCACAGCAGGAAACTGGGGTATTGGGTGACCTGTTTTGGGCTGCAGGCTGACACTCAACACAGTTTGCAGAAGGCAGAAGTAAAGGGGACGCTACCTAAAGAAGCACTGAGAATACAGAAGAATACAGAAGAACGGGGTAGTCTTCCAAAATAGGAATGCTTCTTGGAAATGCTCTTCACAACACATATCTTTGGCTGCTTCACAATCTAGCTCCACACAAATGCTTAAGCAGCCCATCTCAGCTGACTATTGATGATTAGGCTGGTCTTCAGGGATCCCAAATCCTGGGGTGATGTCCTTGTTGCATTTAGGGAGAAATCACTGAACCTGATTCTAGGTGAGACAAACTGTGCATTTCTTCACTAGTGCAAACATAGCACACTCTGTATGCATATATACTGTGAATTCACCCATCTTGATAATTTTAAAGACTTTTTCTGCTCAAGAAGTTTCCTAACACAAATCTTAGCTCCACTTTTAGCCAATCACCATTTTTAGCCAACCTCCCTCTTCACTCCTTCCCTCATAAACGTATGCATCATGAAACTGAAATACCAAAAAGAAAAAAAAAAAGCCACAGCAAAGCTTTGCTGTCTTTCACCACTGGTAAAAGGAAGGGAAATATCCTTAAGTGTAAGTCATAGTTGGTTAAAACACACCCTCCAGAAAGGCATCTAGCCTTGTTTTGAAGACATAAAGAGGCAGGAACTCTTACACTGCCCACAGTATCTACTACTTAAAAAGTAATTGTATAATTGTTTTGATAAGCTAACAAGAATGAGCCTCTTACATGTCTTGCTCTAAGGCATTTTTGCCAGTCCCTAGTGGGACTAAATGTACTAAAATGTACTAAAAAACTCACCCAAACTGACTAAAATCCAAGGAGTCGCTATTGTTAAGTTCAATAGGGCTGGGGCAAAACACAACAAAAGGTACCTCTTTCTGTTAAGGAAGATGAAAAGTGTGGGTAGCAGGAAGACACAGGTCTAAATTTCTATCTTCTCCCCAGGCATCTGAATTTTAATTTTTTTTTATCTGTGGGTAGTTGTCTGTGCTATGTCTACCTGAGCAAGTAGTGCCACCCAATAGGAGTAGATGTGTGGGATAAAACAGTCAGTGCTGAGGACTTGACACACATGGTTTAGGCTCTTTAGGTTTTTACTTAAGATGAACTCTAGCCTGACCCCCAGGACTGAACACCCATTAGCAGCTGGAGTGTATCAGGTGCACTCCTGGAGCTTATCTTCTGGTTTGTTTTCCTCCAAAATTAATTTGATGCTCCAAGACTGTTCTGAAACATGAACCGATATGAAGTAAACAGGCACAGTCAAGAGATTTTTGCTTCTGCTTCTGCACCGATCCGTAAGTGGGCCCCTGCTACGAGCTGAAACGCTGCCATAGATGAGACATGTCAGTGTCATGCAGCCCTGTCCCAGCTGAATCTCAGCACAAGCTCCATGGTTTTATTTCAGTATAGTGCACAGGCTGTATTGCTTAGCACAGCTCACAGCTATTACTGCTCAAAGAAAACCAGCACCCGCAAATCACCGGCTCTGCACATCTGGGTGCATGATACACTAGCAAATCCCTCTGGATTATGGCATCCTTAGCACCTACTTGCTTTCCACATCAATCTGCCATGGCCTTAGCCTTCTGCCATAATCCGGAGAGTTTCTTCTCAGGAAGAGATCTATGAATACACACACACATAGAAATTTACAGCAAATTCCTAGTTTTCTGAAATAGGTCCCTGCAGAGAGGCTGGTATGCTTTCAGTAGCACCACTTAATGTCTGAACAGGGCTGAATCTGTCCTCATCAGTAACTGTGGGATACTGCGGGTACAGCCACTGTCTGTTTCCTGCTGAGGATGCTTCTAGCTATACTATACAGTTCAGTCAATTTGGGGAGAATACTGCCTTTTTTGCAGTATTAATGGGAAATGATCTAACAGTGTAAAATCTAACATGGATCTAATGCAGCCCATGCAGGAGTTGAAAGGCAGGAAGAGGAAGAATTATATTATCTCCCCATCTTGAGAAACCTAGCCAATGCTAGTTACTACTGTGCTCTAAGTCATGTTGCAAATTAGAACCCTGGCTCTGAAATTGCTAAAGAATATGGCCACAGTCCTGATATATGGCAGAGGAATGGAAAGTCCAAGTAGGAAATAGATGGAGAAATGAAGCGAAAAGGGAAAGGAAAAGTTTTTTGTTGATTTCAGTTTGGCAGCCAGGATCCAAATGGATATGAGAGGGTCAGGGAAAGATCTGAGGCTTATTTTTCCTCAGAAGTGAAGAAGGAGAAAGGGATGTGGTTGGGGACCAAGGAAAGAAAGCAAAAAATCCATCTGTACCTCAGAAGTGGCTTTTTTTCAGACGGTGAGACCCACTTTTCAGTGGGTGTCTGGAGAAAAGATCTCCCCAGGGACTGAGGTACATGTCACCTTCTGGGATAAAGCTGCACGAGATGTGTGTGAAGATGGGTGGGGTGAAACTTGGTTATCCACACACGGTTGTTGTTCCATTGAAGGTTTCCTTGACCACTTGAGGGGTCTGGTCAGGCTGGCTGGGGTGGCACAGGACCTGTGGGAGACCTGTGCCTATCTGGAGTAGCAACTGAAGGCTAGCACACAGCTGCCCAAGGGCTTCTCAGGTGGCATCAGCCACCTTGTTGCAGAACTGATGCTTTGCATGTGCAATTTATCACTGTTCTAAGAACCTTTAATTCCTGTGCACATGCCTGAGATAAATATACCCTGAAAAAAAATCCTTTTTTTCTTTTTTAAACTTCCAGATTTTGACATTTGTACCTCCAGCATTTAATTTTGAGATGAAGGGAACTGGCTTCCTTCTACAGATTAAAACTACACTAAACTTTTCCCTTATGAAAGATCTTTCAAACATCAGCTGAATAATTTTTGTCCATTTGACCATCTGAGTAATTACTTCAGAATGTCTTCTCCTGCATTTCTTTGCTAGCAGTCAGACCTCTGTAATAAAATATTATGTTCAAAATATATTTTAGAAGAAAGGTATATAATCCTATTAATGGATTTCTTTAAATTCTCTATATGTGTTTTGCAATGAAATAAGCATATCCATAGCAATTTTTAAAGTTCTGCTTCAGGATTTATGCACTCTTAATGGATGGAGATTATTTCTTTGGATAATATAAATATCCCGAAGATTTAATGAAGCCATAAAGACATTCATTAGACTTCTGTAATTAGAGTTATAGTTACAAAAGCTTCAGAGTACTAAATATACTTGCAGTATTTCATTGTTTCAAGTTTTCAGTAAACAGCTTTCATCCAGGGGAAGAACTCAGAGCTGTGGGGTTGGAATTCACCTCCAACCTGGCGAGAGGGATCAGAATGTCACCTCCTCTTAAACTGGGCAAATAGCCCATGAAACTACATTTATGGAGACCAGCTCCTCCAGGCTACCTGCAACCTGCCAAGATCCTTTCTTTGGGCACTGCTGTGCAGCGTGCCTCAATTAAATGTCATCTCCAACTTGCAATAAAGGCTGAAGATAGAGCCCTCATTTCTCAGTCTGACGTTTCCTTGATGCCACATCAGGACCACAGATATTTTTTGGAAATTGCTTGGAGGCCTTGCGCAACCATGTACGTAAATGTTGGGACTGAATTTGGCCCTAACTTCTCACTGGAAGTAGGGAAAGGTAATACTTTTTAATGAATGTTGCAGATCAAGCCATTTCTCCAGTTCTGGGTTTGTTCAGGCCTCTTTGCTCTCATGCAAATGTTTTCTCTGTTTTCTATGCAAAGAACAGCAATGACACAGAGCCCAGTGATGACGTCTTGCAATCCAATCAGAAAACCTGCATAAAGATGAAAGGTCTTACCAACAAGAAGTGAGCTTGCTAAACTACACCTTTCAATGAATTCGGACAAAACTGAAAAATGTTGTTGATATCAGATCCTTAGGCTGATTACTGAAGCGTTCGATTTTTCAGCATGTCAATTCATCACTGTCTACCTGATTATATTTAACACTTTCTCCTGTTTCCATCCTGTCTGCTGAGATAGGCAATCTCTGTCACACGGTATCTGCTTCACCAGAAGGTCAATAGACCATTGTGGAGGCCCATGAGTCCTGTTCCCAAGTCGCCTTGATTCTCCCCACAATATTGCTGATGGCAGATGGAGCTTCCACATCTTGTGGCATCTAAAATATTAATGAGATTACAGCTTCCATCATTCAGGCAGTTCTGTGCTTCCTTTTTTTGGTGCTTTGCAACTACGTAGCCAGTCAGTGGAACATAAAACCTCTGTAGCGATGGTTGTTATCCTGTGCTGGTATTGCCAAAGTGTTGTATTAGTTACACTGGTGTTCATTTCCTTCAAGAAAGTGTCACTTTGCATTTTAAGCTAGTCAGAGGTTCAAAATTTTTGTGGAAGATACTAAGCTTTGGATAACTCAGTCTGGGACTGAGAGGTTTGGGATGTACATGTTTATGTTTGGTTACAGCTCATCAGTCCTGGCCAAATTATGCAAAATACATATACGGGAATGGTGGCTCACAACTTCCATGTACACTAGCCTGCTTTTGGGGCTACCTGGGAGTAGTTCTTGGGCTTCCCTAACTCAAGCCTGTCGGAGGCTACCTGTGATACCACAGCTGTGGTGTGGGACTGAAGGGGATTAAACAACCTTCTCCTCTGCTTTTTCATTGTCAGTGAGGGGACAGAGCAGCTGCACAACCTGTTAAGTTGCCTCCCTGTTTCTGTCAGATTATCCCTCATTATGTAGCTGGATCCTGGATGTATATATATGCACATATACAACTTTGAAGACTGACTTATAAATACAGAGAACAGTCATTGATTAAAAGGCATTTATTAGAACTTGCTGATAGTTTAGCACAAAGTGGCTTCACTGGTTTCTTGGATTGGCATTATTTTCCAGTGTGAGTCCTGAACGAAACTCTGGATCTGGATCCTTCTGGATGTTAGGGAAATCAGCTTTTTGATATTTGGCTTCTCCCCTTTGTAAAACAATTACCACACAGCTTGCCTAGCTTTGTAAAGTGCTTTGAGATCTATCGGCGAGACACAGTATAGGCATTCTAAGCATGATTTATTTCCTTGCAGGGCCTATCCCTAAGTGGCTCATTGAAGAAACAACATTTATAAATATGCATAGCTTCCTGGTATAGAATTTTTCCTATTCTTTTCAGAATATACAGGCTAAGCTGTTATTATTCACTTTTCCATTTTTAGAATCAACGATTAAATTGCACTGTGCTGCTGTGTTGTACCAATTAAAATAACTACTGTCTATTTGGCAGTCCTTTAATGGGAAATGAAATTCACTTTTAGGCATATATCATGGTAATACATATATCATATGGTTTACAGTTTAGATCATTTTGGAGCACAGTAGCTGTATTAGTTCTTATTCCCTACCTAGTCATCGTTACAAGCATCAATTTTGTTAATTAAGCATTTAAAACCCTGTGAATTTATAGTACAATTATGTTTTACTTCATAAGTAGGTCTTTACCCCTCTACAACTATTAACAAAATGTCCACTTATATTATTTGCTGGTGGTTTCAGAGGCTGATGAGTTTTTGGATGAAGATTTACCCTTTTATCTAAGATTTGCTCAATGTGTGTCAGCTGTTTGTCAGCAAAACATAACAGTGAAGACTTTTGACTTAAATCTTATTTTTTTAAAGAAAAGCCAATTCATCAGGTACGAAAGACTGCTGCTCACACTCTCAAGTCCTGCCAAAGACAAATGGCTGTAAAAATTTAAAATCAATCATTAACAGATTAGCTGTTGGTCCAAAGTAAATAGCAATCAGCTTATTAGGCATCAGGCAGAGTGAGATAAAGGGGAAGAGTTATTGAAAATGAGGATGTTTGCTGGGGCTGTGCTGATGGAGCAGAACAGGGAAAGGCTGTTTCTTTGTTGCTCTAATTACAAATGGAAAATAACCTACAGTGCTGAACAAGTTGAGCTCCCTAGCTGAATTGAATAGAGCATAGTGCTTATGTTCTACGTCATGGCTTGATTTATCTTGATTATCAGTAGTTTGCACTACTTCTTCCCCCCCCAGAAGGCCTTGTTTGGCATTCTCTTACACTGAAGTAAATGCAATTTTTGGCTCTGCAAAGAATGGGGCATCAGGGGGGGAGTCGCCACAGGAGAAATGCCCTTCTCATCCAAAAATATAATTTCCATACAGGAAATTCCTCTCATATGATGAAATTTTGTTTGCGACAGGGTTTCATTATGGTTAAATGACAAATTGCTGGTGACTAAATCACAGCCGGCTTTGTGCCACAGTTGTATGCGGACACGGTGAAATTCTGCAGAGCAGATAAATTCAGAAGGCGGCAGATGTTGTAAGAGGAAACGGAGAGGGAGAAGGAGTGGAAGGGGAAAAAAGCTGAGAAGACAGAAACAATAGAAGTTGGGTAGGAAGCAAAGCTGAGGGGAAAGAAGAAGACAAACAATAGCTGAGAGTAAAATGAGATGAGGAAGCAGAAAACACAAAGAAGTGAAGTAGGAAGTAGGAGGAAATGGGTACAAGTTAAAAGTCAATGACAAAAGCTCCTTTTCATCATGTAAACACTGAAGTGCTTACATAGAGAATACCTGACCATTAGAATGATTTACCAGGAGTTGGGGCCATTTCTCCATGACCGGGCATGTTAAATCCAGACTAAGATGTTTTTCTAACAAAATAGGATACCTGAGAACTGTCTCTTCAGCTGTTTGAGCCTAGTGAATAGAGAACTGTCCTGTTTGTACATGAAGAAATCTGGAAACAGTACATTTCTATTAATGACGTGATTCCACATGTTATAATTGTGAACCCTCACACAGTGCATGACCTGAAGGTAACCTCAGGAAAATCATTGCCCACCAGCCTGGTGCAACCTGTCGTCCCTCCTGCTCTGGGCATGGGCATGAGGTTACACATTTCTGCCTCCTTCTCAGCATCCATGCTGTGTGACCGACCTCTGTTTTGTGACTGCATGAACTCAATGCAGTGCCAGTGCTGACTTTAGTCCCTCTCATCTGAACTGGCAACACTTCAGCCAGCTTGATTTGAGCTGGTGCCCCTCTATCCAAGCCCCGGTACAGTTATATCCTTCCCAGTTACGTGTTTGGGGCCATCACTCAGCCCTGGAGGAAGGCGGGAGGTGTCCACTGAGCCGCTCTGGCACTGGGATGGTTTCTCACTCTGGTGCAGAGCTGTAGTACTACAAGGGCACATCCCCAGCCACGGCTCCTCTACCAAGGATGATACAGAGGCCAGATACAAAAAAAGTGGGGATCCTTTTTCCACAGTTTCTTATTTTTAAAAAAATTAAAAATAAGACCAAATGAGTAAGCTCCCACAAGCTCTTACTTGTTTTTCCATAGTAGGAAAATATACCTAGGGCCTGACAGAAGAAAAACTATGCTAGTACTATTTAAACTTACTTTTCCATTAAATAGCTGTGGAAAAACAGGAGGGTGGTTATTTCCTTTCCACCTTTTACATTTATTTTTGTCCTTTTTTCCCTACTTCTCATGTGGTATAAAAAATAAAGTGTCTATCTTCCGTTCATTTTTTGCTGCTTTTGCTTTAAGTTACTGTCAAAGATATCCAAGCGAATATTCATAAAATGACATAAATGTGATTTCAACAGAAAGAAAAAAAGTGAGAAGTCTCAGAACAAATACATCCTAATGATTATTTGCCAATGTTTTCACAGAAAAGAGCAGTCAGCTGAAATGCCAAAGCAGCAGAAGTCTCTTTTCCACATGCTGAAATGGCTGAATAAGCTACACAGAGCAAAAATGACTTTTCTGCCTGCAATTCACGGAGTCCCAGGACAGCAGCCCACACCTGGGGGCGACAGAGCTGTGGCAGTCTGTCATCCTTGAGCTATTTCTCCATGCACCAAGGAGGAGAGGGGTGATGCTGTTTTCTGTCTACAGCAGGAATTGTTTGAATTATTTACAATGGACGGAAGGACAGCTGCAGGGAGAAGATGGGGAGGCTGGTGCAATGCTATAGACATTGATCCTGCCAGGAAAAAAAGCAAACTGACTTGCAATACGAATGGTGGTCTTGCAAATGTGGAGGGAGGGCTGTTTTCTAATGTCATCTTCACAGCCTAAAAGAGGGCTCCATGCATATTATTCAAGTGAATGCAACTGGTAGTGTTGTCTAAGGGTGCCATATCTCCAAATAGATTCTTGTCTTCTTCATTTCCTACATATTGGTGGCCTCCAGTCTACCGTAAGGTGGAAGCTGTGCAGCGAACTTTGTGCATTTGCAAAATTTATCTCCCTGAAGACAAGTACCAGTTTTTCACTGACTTGCTTGTAAGAACAGATCAAAAGCAGAGGAAGGGTGGAAGGCTGAGGGCTGGCCAGTCGCTGGGATGCTCTACAGAAAATCGAGGAAGGCAGCTGCAGGACCAGGTCTTAATAACAGAGGAATACCAGGACTAGTTGATGTTAAGACCATAAAGAAACAGTTACACGGTGACACATCTTATACAAGGACTGCCTTAACTAATTTTTCCACCAACATATTCCTGTTATACAATTTTTGCTTCTTTTAATTAAGTGTTTCAAGAGAAAATAATGGGATCTTAAAGCCTCATGTATTTTGGAAAAGGTAGTAGTAAATTGTGCAGTTTTGACCTTTTCAGCTTTTTGTAATTTGATTGGGTGTCTGTTCTTTTCCCTCCACTATTTACAGCTGCAGTGAACTGTGCAGAAGGGGTAGGATGGCTAGCCAGCTGAAATACGGAATATTTAAAAGGTTAAAATGCTGCAACATACTGGTGCCTTCCACAGAGTATATGGGCATTATAAATTTCACTGTGTTGATCACATAAAGGATTGAGAAATTAAATGACTTCATGAATCATTTTTTGTGGGACAACAAGTGTGACCAAAATGGGGAAAAATGGTATCACTCTGACCCCAGATCTGGGAAGCATATTTTTTTTGTGTTTATTATTTCTGCTGCAGTAATAGATGAAGATTCCTGCTGAAGCACAGGATCATTTTAGCAGGCGCCGAGTATCTACGAGTGACACAAAGACAAGCCCTGCCCCAGAAAGCTTGCAATCACAGCATCTTGAATCCATTCAACAGGTGACTAAATAGAGGTGATGACCTTCTTAGGAATAAATATTTCTTTTTTAGCGTACCACAGGGAGATCTTAGGGAAAACACAGTATACTTTGAAAGTAATTCCTTAGCAGATGGAGACGGTAACATAGAGACATTGATAGCCATGTAATGAGTCCAGAGGGCATCTGAGGAGCAATGTCAAATAATTTGGTACCCAGGCAATATGCTGAGGAGATTGACAGAAAGGTAGCAGGGCAACAGGAGATCAACAGAATCTTGGACCAGCATGACAGCTGAGACACTAATAACTAAAGGAAAAAGTCTTCAGGTTTTGGTACTTCCCTTTGTCATCAATAACAAGGCTGGTGAACAACGTTCAGTTCTATGCAAGCTTTTCTCAGTCAAAAAGACTGCTTAGGGCAAATCTGAAGAAGGGCTTCTCAGAAAAAAAAAAAAGAGCAAAGCTTGGCTCCGCAGTCTTTAATTTCTTTAGAAACACAAGATGCTCAAAAATGTTTATTTCGTGTGCAAGACAAATCCGAAAAGTCATACCAAAGAGATTAGGAGTCAGGTCTCATAAATGCCAGCAAGAGGCTTTCTGGTGCTGTGTACACCATTACAGCAGAGCACCAGTGGCTGGACTTTTGTGCTGAGGCTGGAGGAGTGAGGCTGCATCTCGGTTCCCCGCCCTGGCCCCACACGAGTCCACACGTGGCTGCGCATAGCAGAGGAAACACAGCAGCACCGTAGGTGATTGAGTAGGAAACAGATATGGGCAGAAAGAAATGATGAATCAACTGCAGTCACAGACACAATTCAGAATTGGGGCTGATTGTGAAAATTTTGCTATGTTAGCTCTAGTTCCCTGTGCTCTTGGAAGTGAAAGGTTTTGTTTTGTTCCAGTTGTAGCTCTGGGTTAAAGTCAGAAGTGTAGGGACAAAGATTGTTACCACACTGAGATACTGGGAAAACTTCAGAAGGAAATGCCAGTATTGCTTTTGATCCATCATTTGAAACAAACTCATGATCTTGAGGGATTTATTTTCTGCGGTCATTAAAACTGAATGTTTTCATTGATTCGGATAGCCTCTTTCTGGAGGAGCTGCAGCTGCCAGGACAAACAAGCCTCCATTCTGCTGTGCTGATCCCTCTGGGAGCCAGGGGTGATTGACAATGGGCTCTGGTTTGGGCAGACTCTCACCCTGAGGTACAGGAACTGGTGCATGCATTTCAGCAAGAGCAGCCTCCGCAGCACCAAGCCAGGGGCATTTTCCTCCTTTCCACGGGCATCAAGAGGCAGAGTCTTTCCAGCCTGTCTGTGATGACAGGGCATGCAGACACAGCCTGTGAAGCTAGTCCCAGCCTTCTGCTACTGTCCCCGAGGTGGCCTCTCTCCCACCCTCCTTGGGCTGTCCTCAGTAGCAGCAGCAGGAAAGCCATGCAGGAGTGATCTCTGGAGTTAGCTGGGGCATCCATCACTTGAGGGACAGGAGGTCCAGAACAAACAGCCTCACCCCCAAAATCGCTGAGGAGTGGAGACGGGCCGGACATGCTGTAGGGATTTCTCATGTCCAGGCGTCCTTGGATGTGTCTGTGTGCAACCTCCTGACCCCTTGCTGCTCTGTGGAGGGGGGGAATATTATGGTGTCTTCCCCAAACATTACAGCTGACTCAGAGGCTCAGGGACCTCACCAGCCCAGGGACCCAGCTGCTTGCCTTCTCCCCCCAACATCTGCACCAAAGCTGCTCTGGGATAGCCTCCTGTATTTACCCTTCTCTTTGAGGAAGATGGGAACACATAACTGAGGCAGGCTGTGAGGTTTTGAAGGTGCTGGACTTTGATGCTCTGCTTACTGGGCCCTGGAGGCCAGTTGCTGGGGGAGGTGGTGGCTCAGTTTGCCTTGAGGGCTGAGGGAGGGTGACGTCTGCTCCTGCTCAGCTGCTGCCACTGTCCTGAGGAGCCCTCACCTCCCCTCCGCCCCCTTTTTATTCTACAACCTTTTTATTTTACATCTGCAGAAAATATATGAACCTTATAATATACATATATACACAGTTATACGGTTATATGGAGGTGTAATTTAATGAAGCAGTTGTTTAGGCCCCCCGAGTGGGTTGCCCAGTGACTACAACTGCCCAAGCACAAGGCAGGCTAGCGGCAGCTCATCGGGAGGGAGAGTTTCCCCTGGTGGTGGCGGCCCCTCGCCAGGCTGGTGGTGGCTGCCCTTGGGCAGGTCTCCCTCAGCAGACAGCGACTGTCCTGGGGCAAAAGAGAGAAGCCACCCTCTGCACCTTCTGCCCCTGAGGCAGAGCTGGAGGCGGGTGAAGGCAGCTGTCGGGCCTAGGAGGGTGCAGCCCCATGCCCAGAGGGCACTGCCACCCCCCATCAACAGCACCGGGCTGCTTCATTTTCATCCGCTGATCAGATATATTTACTTCTCGGGTATTTCCCTAACCAGAATTGACTGCACTATAATTGCCTATTTCTTTGGTCCATTGGCTGTTAACCTTGAAGCGCGGCGGGTGGAGGCGGGGAGGCCCTCCCTGTCAGGCCTGACCCCGGCCGCGCCGCAGGCTGCCATGACAACCGCGACAGATGTCAGCCATGCCGCCCGCGCCCCCCGGACGGGGAAAATCGATCTTGCGACGGCGCCGCCGCGCACAGCCACCAACCTGCCAAGCGTTCCCGGCTCAATCATTTGTTTCATCTAGCGGGGAGAGGAAAACATAAAAGAAATGAAATGAATTTGACCTCTGTCTTTCGAGTGACTCCGGTGCTGCGCTGAATTCTAGCAAGCGCCTCTTATGAATTTGAAAAAATTACATTAGGAATAACATTTTGAAGTGAAATGACTCTTGTAATGTCAACCCTCCAGAAACATGTTATTTCAAATGTCAGATACGTAGCAGTCATTTGCTATTTTCCGGATGTGTCCAGAGGTTATCTTCACCTCGGGTGCATTTCAGGTAAATTATTATAAAGAAACTGCCTGTGAAATACACAAAAAAGTATTGTCTGTTTTTTTCACACCACCCTGGCGAGGAGACCTCCTTTGCGGCCTCGTTAGAGCATCGCCACAATGAGAAGATGGTAAACAATGCTCCAAATCAACGTCTCTCCTTTTTCAAAACCGTGACAGGGTGGAAGGACTTTCCCAGCCCAGAGCAGGGTTCCCTGCATGGTGGTGTGTCCCCCAGCGGGGGCAGAGGATCCCAGGGGCACAGAGACAGGTCCCCCATGCACCTCTGAATCACCTGCGGTTTGCTCGCTGCATATGAAAATGATTTCATGACCAAACTCTACAACTCTGTGCTATCGTTTGCCAATACATCAATGTCATCCTGGCAGTGTTACGCATGTGTCCAACAAATGGGGAAAAACCCAGACCCCATGGGGTTTGGTTCATGCCGACCACTGGATGGACCTGCTGGCAGATTTTAGAGGCAGCCCCTCCCAAATCTGTAGAGATGGACAAATCTCTCAGATAACCTTGTCCTTAAAAAAAAAAAAAAAAGAAAAAAGAAAAACAGCACGCCAATGAAGGTGATTATAGTGAAAAGGATCTCTTAAGATTTTCAATGTGATACGTCTGTCTCTCTGCTGTGGGATATTTTATTGCATTTTTGCCCTCAAGTGAAGCTGACGGGAGCCAGGCTTGCAATTTAAATCAATAAGAACCCTTTACCATGGCCATAAAATACTTGGCTAAACCTTTGAAGTGGCCACAGTTGAATGCGCAGTGAACACAGCATAAACGCTCCTTGAGATGTATTGTGTTAGACCACTGCTAAAGCAGCACTCTGAGGAAGCAGTGCCCGAGCACCTTCTGGGAATGGGGCAGAGTGGCCCAGCTTCTCTGGGGCGCTGGTGGGGTTGCTGTAAGTCAGTGACTGTAACTTCCATGCTGCCCCATGCTGCAGATGTCTGGTGTCCACACTCCCGGCTTCATGTGTTTCCTGGGGTGGGGAGTCAGGCTTGAAAATCCTATAACATGTTATTGCACCTCTTGGCGACAGCTGGGGAAACACAAGGCAACCACGGCTGCATTGGCTGTGCTTCCAGGGCCAGGTCCTCAGCTATGTAAATCAGCATTTTTGCACAGAGGAGCAGGTCTGAATGACCCCAGATGAGGTGTAGTCTTTGTGGGATGAATGATGTCTCTGTGTATGCATGTTTATCTAGCATTTGGCATGTGCATGCATGTATATGTCTCTACATATATACAGGTAAAAGTAGAAAACTCTCTGAAGATACAAGCCTAGTTTGAATAACATGAAGCATTTGACCATTTTGTATTTAATAGTTAATACTCACAGTTAGGATATCCAAAGTAAAGATTGACACTTCACCCTTCCTGCAAAAAGCAGTAAGAAAACAAGTAAAGTTAAAATCCATGCCCTGATCTTGCGGTTGTTTATGACAAGTCCTCGGGAGAAATCTGTTTTTTCCTTCTTTTTGTAAAGAAGCTTTTCATTTAAAGAAACCAAGGACCAGGTACTACTTTAGTATTGGATAAATTATACTGCTAAAACCTTTCACCCAGTGGCAGAGGAGAAGTGGATGAGGTATGTTTTAAGGACATAAAAGACTGGTTCTTCCAGAGACATAGAGAATATGTTCAGAAGCAGCATTAAGTGCACGTACTACAAAGAGCACTGTATGCCCTCTGGCTGCAGCTCCCTGGCTGTAGAGAAAGTTCTGCCCTGTGGGTCCGCCCTCAGGCTGCTGAATCTTGCCCAGTTTGGGACAAGCAGTACAGCTGGCTGCGCTGTTTGTTCTGTTTCATTACCTTCAGTGAGGGTTGGATCCAGTACAGTGAGGTTCAGCTCTTCAGCAAATATGCAAAGAGGGAAAAGGACAGTTTTCCTTTCTGTCCTGTACATTCACAGTTTGGCATTATGCTACTCCCAGTGTACCTTAGTATTATAGAGGTAGCAGCAGCATATGTAGAAATGCTATATGCTCAGCAGATTGTAAGAATGTGGGCTAAAAAGAGCTTCAATGTGTATTGTCTACAGCCATTTGTATTTGTAATAGATCCTGTGTCTAATAGGTATAAGTCTATCGGGTTTTTTTAAATACATATAAATTAGGCTCACCATATTTTCAGCTGCCTGATTAGGTTTGGAACTTGACTCTTCTACATTTTTTTCTATAAGCCATTTGTAAGGAACATATGTGTTTCTGCAACCCCAGGAGCATGTCAGCATTGTCACAGCTGTATATTCACTGTCAAACATGACCTTCTGTGTCAGTTTGTATGAGTAAAAGTACCTCTCCATACATCCACATTGTAAAACACAGGCTTTTCACATAGCGTTCCTATAGATGCCATATGTTTCTTCCACACTGAGAAACAGTACATGTGTTGTTCCACAGTATTTTGACCTAAAAATAGCTGAAATAAGTGGCTGTTGTTATGTTCTACTGAGAAGTTTTGTTCAGTTATGACTAGTTTGCTCCAGTGAACTTCCGTTGGTTTCTCCTGCCTTTACCCAACCTATGTCCTTCCACTCCTTTTAACTAACCCTAAGTGTCCTGACAACAGGCGCCATGCATCATGCTTTGCTGTTTCTTGCTCTCGATGAGTTCAGCAGCAACATGCCCTTGCATGCAAATGGGAGAAGTAAAACCCTCAAATTACCTAGATAGACTCAAAAACTTTTCTCCTATTCTATAAAATATCACCAAGAGCACATCCCAGCTCAGAGTCCTAAACTCTGCCGTCTACAAGGATAAAAAATACGATGGGGGAATAATCAGATCAAGGAGGATAAAATGTGATTTGTTTCACTGTATTACATGTGACAGTAAGTATTTGTCCTAGCGCACATCTTGTTTACTAGTTAGGCAGTGTTAGTTTGGATATGTGATTGTGGATTTTAAAAAAACTCTTCCTGTTTCATACCATTGCTGGAGACTCCACATGCTTGGGCATGGACACCTGAGAAATATTTCAAAAAAATATACATCCAGACTTGTGGTGAGTTTATCTGTTTATATTTCTCTTTCTATCTTATTCCTCTTTTTCCTTGGACTAGACTGGTAATGAAAGGTATTTCTCTCTCATGGGGCATCTGATGAGAAGACACACAGAGCTTTCTGACATGGTCACTGAATGCCTCCCTTCAGTCTCTGGCTTACATAGACATGACGAGAGAGAGAGAGACTAAATAAAGGTCTAGATTTTACCATCTTTAATTTGATATAACGGGCCTTTAAAATTAAGGAAGGAAATTGCCATGACTATGCTATTTCTTCCCAGGAATTTTTCTGCGAGTGTGTCAAACCAAAATCAGACACGATACAAGAACAGAAGGATACCCAGTCCCTGCTGTCTATGCTGGGTAAGCTGCCTCAGCATCACTTCCAGCTTGGGGACAGTTTTCTGTCTTCCTCCGTAGCAGGAAAAAGAAAGGATGAAAATGGATTTTTTAAACAGAGAAATTCTGACTCTCTAATCTCAACTGAGTCTCACAGATTATGGCTGGGAGCCCTAGCAGGGACACCAGGGAGACAAATCCCACAGCAGAAGGGACTGTTTCACTTCATTTTTATGTAATTTAATTTTCTGAGTTGTCCGTCACAGATTTTACTAGCAAACCTCACTGATTCTTAGGCAGAACAACTGGCAGAAGGAAATTCCTGAGGAGTGGCACTTATGGATTGTCCTAAAGCATTTCATGGAAAGGTCTCCTGGTAGTCATGACTCGTTACGGCCAGCACAGCAATCTACAAACAGTCCCCCTGAATTAGACAGTACATCTGTCTTATTTGTTTGAACAGCGTGTAAACGTCCTTTCCATGCTCATGCAAGCATAAGGTTCTTGGTTCAACTTTGAAGCCATTGCTTTTGCTCTGGATACATAGTCTGGGAAAAAAGTAGTGCACAGGCAGAGGCTAGTTACCCTCTTGGGAAATATGTCATAGTCGTCTTTTCCTCTAAGTCTGCTACATACATCTCTAAAAGCTGGTGTCTTTTCCTGGTTCTGGGCCTTGTGGATATGATCCTCTGAGTGCAGGCACACTCATCAGCATGGTCTTTGCACCTCTAAATTAATCTTTCTGCTTTCCTGATTCCTTGGCTGCTTAGACCCCTTTCCCTAGGCTCTACGTGCAGGGAAACTCTAGCAGTATCCCAGGAACAGGGGATCAGGAGAGAAGGATGTTCTTAATCCCAAACAGTTCACTGTTAACAAATCACCTTAGAAATAGCACAGATCCTGAGCACAGCTCTCCTACAGTCTGATCTTGAGGCAATCGTAAACTGAAGATTTGGTGAGTTTTCTTCCAGCCTGCATTTGAGCTCTACTTTATTTTGTCCATATGCTCCTTCTTCCAGGCTTTACCATCAACCTCCTCCTTAGCTGTGGTTGGGAGAGGTATTCAAAGACAAAAACTAGTAAATACATTTTTTCCCATAGGAAAGAGTTTTTCATGGCTGATGGTTTGTTTGCTTCTGCAGTAAAATGTATGCTGTAATCTACAAATGAGTTTGCAGTCCAACATGGGGTGACATTCTTCAATGAGGGTCACAGCACTATATAGAGGCATTGACACAAAACATGTTTCATAGAACAAAATGGAGTTCACAGTTTGACATAGACATATCCTCAATCTGTCATGCTGTTTTCTGCCTTAACTTGATGGTCAAAGTAGCTGGCCAGGTGTGAGTAGGGAAGTGATCTATGTCTCTTCAATAGCTGCAGTAATTTCCCTGTCCCTCCTCAAACTCGCCCCTGTTCCAAGATGATGGCAATGCTGGTCTCTCATGCGACCTTCTGATCGATGGAGTGACAAGCTATTTCTTTCTCAAGTGAGTCCTAATCTCCTATTATGCCACAAGTACACAGGCTACTGTGATAAAAGCTTACAGTCTATGGCACCTGGTCAAAACAATTATTTTGGTAGTTGCTCCCTATGGATTTGGGCTGTGACATGTGAGGTGACTAAACTAATCCCGGGAGCAAAGGGATTCCTAAAGTGAAATATAATTTAGAGGGCATTGGCTGGGGTTTGGAATTCAGTACATGATTCTTAAGACCAGTCAGCTCTGGAGTTATTTGCCTTTCATTGTATTCTTGTACTTAACTTTTGAGTTGTATTGTTTTCTTAGCCCAGGAGCATTTCTGGGTGGGTGTTGCCTATCATTTTGTTAGGCATGTCCAGCACCTCTCAGGATTTGCTTCTCATAAATCAAAGTTATCTGATCTGTTCTCTTGGCTCAGAAGAATAGTCTATGAGGTGCGGAAATTTAATTTGCTTGTAACAGCCTGTTGAGACAGGATTCTCCTAGGCCACGTTCATTCTGCCTGGAAACAGTTCAAATGATGGGATTTCCACCACAACTTTTTGGGGACAGCTTTGTACCTGAAGAAATCCTTTTGTCAAGTTCACTATCAAACAGAAGATCCTCTCTGCAGCTGTATGATCCTTTTCATCTGTTTAAAAGGCAAAGGATTGCTGTCCCAGTTTTGTGGAAGGAGCATTGGGGACTGCAGGGTAGCTAGCTTGCTCCAGGCTGCAGAAGAAGCTTGTGACAGAGCAGGGACCTGAACACCTCACATAACGGCTGGGCCAGCCATCATTAATACTGTTTTACCTAGTTATGTCATATTGTACATAATGAAAGCTTCCTCTCCAGCCTTGAAGCTGACACCCTTCCATGGCCGCAAGAGTTGCTGTTAGGGACAAACAAGTTTTCTATGGTACAGACCTTAACTCCTCACTCCATTAAACTCAGCTCAGCACTGTAGAGTGCTCCAGCTCAGATTTAATTTATAACAGCTGGACCTCTAGCAAGGAAAAAAGCCTGTAGTGCATAATGCAGTGCTGTTGTGTTATGCCTTATTTCTGTCCACCTCTTCCTCCTGAACCCATCTTGCCAAGTCCCTTCTAATGAGCCATGGAACTACAGGCAAAGCTGGTGCAGAAAGGTGTTGTACCATCTCTGCTACCTGTGGAACACTGTCCCTGAACAGGGGGAATTCTCCACTGACCTTATCCATGAACTTTAGGGCCACTTCATGCTAATTACAGAAGATAACATATATGAGAATTTGGACTCTGAATTCTGGATTTCTTGTTTGGTGGTGAGCAAACCATGATGCAGACCTGGTCATATCTGTGGGGCTAGGCTGTTAGCGATTCCACTTCTTTCAGGAGATCCAGCAGATTCCTGACCAGAGAAGAGCAGTCATAGAGCCTAGATTTCTTTGGGTTCAGCTTCTTTTCAAGTACAACAAACCATGCCAAGAAAAATGAACTTGCTTGATCTGTAGAAGATCCTGTGGCTCCTCCAGATAGATTTTCTTGACTACTCTCACCCTTCCTAAAGTTGTCAGGCTTTGTTACTGGGCAAATCCCTACAGCCTGCTCCAGGATCCTCTTGTCTCTTCAATATCTGAATTCTCTTTTCAAGTGGTAATCAGGACAATGTCTATGTTAATGGATCGAGGAGCATATCAAAGTTCATAAGTCTGGATATATGTTTCACACATATGTGAGAACAGGCTTCATATTGGCTTCTCTTCTATTTCCACCCTGGTTTTCATGGAAAGAAAAATTCAGTATGTGGGCCACTAAAGTATAGGTGCATCCTTTATCAGCTAAATGTAGGTATTGCCCAAGTAGCTGGATTTCAAGGACATGCTTTCTCAGGACCTCTCTGTGATACCTTTAAGAACATAGTTTATAGATTTGCCACCGTGCAAACTGTTATATTCTAGTCTGTAGCTGGTCTCTTTCTCTCTCCGACATAATAGGCCATCTCTCATGATAGTAACTTCCTTCCATTTACCTTCAAGTCAGATAATAAAGGGTCTTTATTCACTTACAATGGATCTAAAATAGTAAAATCCTACTGTCTTCAATATGTTACTTCCAGTTCATCAGTTCAAGATCAAGCCTGATTTATTTTAGTATTTTTCCTTACACACCAATCTTTCTTGTCCTTTAGTTATTTTTGTAACTTCTTTATGGATATGCTCAGCAGGTAGAAAGATGCCCAGTGTTTCACAGATTTGATCTGAAGGACCATTTAGATGGATATACCAGTTCTGATGGAAAGAAGCACGAGCCTGCTAAACAATCAGTGCAAAAAAATGAAGGTGAAATAGAGCTTTCTAGCATTTCTTTTTCCCAGTCGGAGCACGCATGAACATTATTCGTAGTGCAGTCTCAGAAGCACTATTCATGGTCCATGGCTTGATGGTTCTGTGGTCAAAATAGCTTTGTTTTTTTATTTTCACACTTTTTTTTTTTCTGGAGGGAAAGTCTGTTAAAGACTAGCTCTTTATGAAAATAATATACTTTGTACTCTGCTTTCATTGTGATGATTGGACTCAATGATCTTAAGGGTCTTTTCCTACCTAAATGATTCTATGATTTTATGATGCTATGGTTTCTCAGTGAAGTGGTGGAGGCTGGTGCAGTTACCCTACCTATGTCCACTGACCTTTGTAGCACTTAACTAAGTACATTTTTTCACTTCAAAATGTCCACTCCTTTTCCTGTTACCCAGAGACTGCCTTTTAAGCTAGACCGCCAGCATCTTTTGATGATAGCTTCACTTAACAAGGAAATATTTGACTGCAAGATGCACATTTAAAACATAATAATTTCTTGCCTGCATGTTGTAACATAAGATGAAAACCAGACCAAGGCTGGGAGGCTGTTAGGTGTGTTATCTTCAAACTACTTAGAGAAGCAGTTGCTCAGTTGCTCATGTTCATAAAATAGAAGCTGAAATTACCTTATCTAAGCCATTCTTAGGAGTTGTCCTACAGAGTTATTGATCCTTGGCTGCTCATTTAATGAGCAAACTACACAGTGGACCACAAGTGCGTTTCAGTTTTATGTGTGAGTGCTGTAAATGCTATTTTCAAAGTTAATATATTATTTTTGGCACTTTTATAGCAGCTTGTTTAAAGTGTTATTAATGTTTAGAAATGTGATTCAGGGTTTATGTTATGGGTGTTTGACTCAGTTTTAAACTCTCTATCTCCTATCCTCCCCTCTATGTTCAGGCTGCATATATATTACTTTTGGAGTTGCTTGCCTCATTTTGGGTTTGTCCCTGGTTGTTTCATTAATCTCGCTCCTTAAGTCACTTCTGCTATCCTAGTGGAACAGTCTGAGTCCTAAATTGTTAAGTCTTTGTGAGTTAAAGACATCAAAGGGATCGATTTCCAGACTGCAGAAACTGCAGGCTGAGAGCCTGAAGGGAGGGATTCACCCTCCTCATGGGTTTGGGTTTGTGCTTGGGCAGTGCCTCAGCACAGGGTGGGGGACACACTGCACCAAACCCAGAGCACCCCAGGGAGGCATTATAGCCCTGCGGCTCCCCTCCAAGCCACAGGCCCTCCCCTGTTTCCACCTTTCTCTAGAGGAAGTGATTTTGCTTCTGTTCTGGATTTCAGGAGAAGGACAACCCTGCCTTTGTTCTGTGGGTGGCCGGGAGCAATCTCCAGGCTTCCCGACGCGCCTCCTCCTCCTCCTCCGGAGAGAAATAAACACACATAAGCCAGCACACACACTAGTTTATAGTAGGGGCAGCCAGCAGAGAAGCTGTGCTGGGAGGTCTCATGCCCTTCAGTTCTTTTGGATAATTGTGTCATCTACGCCCCCCTCTCTGCCTTTGGTGGAGTGAGAGCACAAAGCACAGCCCGGTTCAGTGAGCTGGACTGGCATCTGCTGTAGCGTAATGTGCTACCAGGTGTTGGGGCAGGTATCAGACCCAGGTCCTTAGGACCTGGTCCTGTGCTGAGACACCACAACCAGCCCTATGGGCACTCCAATACAGTGAGTCTGTGCAAGGCCAAGTTTCTCAAATCTCAGAAAAAGGGAAGATGTGGCCTTGCTTTACATTTCACACGTCGTTGAACCATCTACGGATTCTCCTGGGTGGGCAGGATAAAGCGAGAGGTACTGTCACCCCTCTGAGTGCCTGAGGTGTCATGGTATGGCTCCTGAAAGAAGAGCCCTAGCAGCAAAAGACAGCAGTTTCTGTAATTTCAGTGTGCTTGACACAGGGACGTATTCCTCAGGGTGAACTGAAGCCTCGCCCGTGCAGCATGTGCAGGGCACGTTCTAGCAGAGCATGTAAGAATGTGTTTAGTTCTTAATGCATGGATGGTCCCAGTGAGCTTTGGGCAGGTGCTGAAATATGGGTGACCGTTTGAAGTGCTCAGCATCTTGGGGCTGTCAAGCCTCAAGTGGGTCAATCCCAAGACATTATTCAAATTGTGGGTTTCCAATTCCATGTGTTAAAAAATTTTTTTTTTTTTTAAATCATTATCTCCATTGCAAAGATGGAAGAATTTAGGCTCACAGAGAGGTTGAAGAACTTACTCAATATCAAGGCACTTGTTCTCAGGGGAAATCCAGAAATATAACCTGTTTCTTAAATCCACTCCTGTTCTCAGCCACTTCGATACCCCTTCACTGTTTCCACGCTGTTCTTGTTACAGCTGGTGACTATCATCAAGCTGGAAATCTGAGTGTAAATACATTTAAGTGACTATGCTGTTTGCAGCTTTCTGCCTTACATATTTTTGCTGTGTCTATTGTTTCTGGTATTTGTCCCAGATTTTAGAGGACAAGCCAGTCAGTGGGTTAACTGACAGAATGTTTTTTCATCTTATTTAAGTATGTCTCTATTAAAATGTAAACTGCTTTCTTCTTGCTTTTGGGAAAAAAGGAAAAAAAAAAGCCTACTCTGTAGATGCAGTAAAGTCATGGTAATTTTCCCCAATTGAAACTCCTGACTTTGTGTCTTAGCATCATATACAGCATAATTTATAAAAGTGTGAGCAACTGCGGAATTGTTCTCCTAATAGATTCTGAAGATTCCAATTTCCATTCTGCCACACAAGACTGAAAATCCACTTGTGCTCAGTTATCTGTATCTTTGCCTCATCCTCAGACTGCATCAAAAATCAGGTTCAGGTGCAGGTTAAGAGCATGCATTTACCTCAGGAATATGGGACTTATTAAATATCTCTACACAATTAACATCACCATATCAATAAGAATTATCATTATGTCCTGTCAATCAGGTGCTGAATTTTGCTTCAGGGAAACAAAACAATTTAAATTATAGCAAGTGCCCCCCCCTTCTTTTTTTACATGCTTCTCTTAAAATTGGATAATTATGTGGCTTTTCATTAGATTCCTCTAAGCATAATAGATCACAATATTCACCCTTTGACCTTGGTGATGAATGTTTCTGGTGAAAACATGTGACAAGCAGTGTTCTAATGAGAATAAAATACTGAATAACTGTGAGTCTCACATAATGAAAGAACAAAAGCAAGAAGCACAACTACTTTTAAGGCTGCAGTGCAAAATGCGTTCATACAGCAATTCTGACAGATCAGAAAAGCAACCCTTTCTTTTTAAGATTGTACCAACAAACTTTGGTATCAGATGCAGAGGCAAAGGTGAGAAAAGACAAAGGAGTATTTGTGTTCTGTGTAAACTCTGTAGGAACATGAGAAGTGGTCTCTCTCTGTGCTGTCTAGGCAAGTTGCTACACAAAGCTCTGCTATTAAGTTTTCCTAAACATCTCAAAATTTTATGTGTGTATTTACACTATAAAAGAACTATAAATTCAATTTGTTTCCAATAATGTAGAGTGGGGCTAAGTAGGTCAAATTCTTCCTCATGCAAACAGCCACACACAGTAGTCAATAAAGTTACAACACATGATTATTATTCAGTGTGTTTATAAATAATTATTTTTGTGGACTGACAAAGGTGACATACCAGTCATCAGTGCCGAAACAGTGAGGGAAAAAAGGAGGGTTGGCTAAATTAGAAATTGTTAGCAGCTACTTTTTTTTTTTTTTTTTTTTCTGTT
>VYZV01023251.1:124487-135302 GCA_013401275.1 Pandion haliaetus | reverse complement strand
CTTACACCATCTCTGCTGTGGTCATTTAGACCCTGGTCTCGCTGGAGCAATGACTGCAGCAGGAATGTTTGATTTAGAAGATAGTTATCTTCTGGTTTTGTTCTATCTTGGTTTTGCATGTGTTGGGTTTTTTGCACTTTGTTTGATGTCTGGGAAATGTTTATAGTCTGAATTATCATCTCTGCTAGCCAAACTTTCAGTCAACTTCTGAAGAAAACCTTTTGCTTCTTATTTCTGGCTGGGGTTCATCTCTGATTGAAGGTCAGCTGTTCCTTAACATGTAATAGAAATGGCTTTTTGTCTGAAATCCTGTCCCTGCAAAGACAGTGAGTGTTTTGCCGTAGACAAGGATTTCAGCTGTGCCTCATGGCAGGTTCTCCTTTGAGTTATTCCATTATTGCAGCTATTGGCACATTATTCTGAACTGAGGACTACATGATGGAGAGGGAAATTTGGCCTCTTGCATTTATTAACCTTCCAGAATGTTTTGTTCTAAATTATTGCTGCTCTTATTTAACAAAATGAATTAAATAACATAAAATATCAATAAGAAACAACAACTATAATTTCCCCGGTAGTTAGGCAGTAAAGCTTTCTAAGTAGCTCCATCAGAGGCCAGACCTTCTGCTCACACTCATGAGGAATTTGAGGGCCACAGCCTAGTCCAAATAAATGAGATGAAAAGTCAGGAGATTTGTACGGTAATCTGAAAACAAAATGAAAAGCCAGCATAAGTATAAAGTCCTATTTCTCCTTCCCCGAGTCTGTAAGCACCGTGGACAATAATACACTTCAAGGGAATTTAAAGGATGAAGAAGGCCTAACAGGCAAGCTGTGCTGATAAGCAGATGCATTTTCCATGCTTCCTACAGGACAAACTGGAGAGCAATCCCACAGAGGGAAAGATGTGCCATGGGGGTCCCTTTCCACCAGCAGCCCTTGCCTTGTGGGTTAACCCTCCCCATCAGCTGGTCCACATGACATGTGAGGCTGCGCTGGGGAGGGCTTTGCCCTCACACTCCCTTCTTGCTCCAAGAGGCTCTCAGCCTGCTGCCACACTTTGCCAGCTGCCGCTATTGCTCCCCTTCTAGCCCCAGGTAAGCGAGCACATCCCACTGCAGCCCCTCCTGCATGGGCTCCCTGTGCGTGCGGAGCGAGCAGGGGGCTACAGGGCAAGGCTGACTTCTCCTGCACCCCTGCGCACTTGGGTCTGGCCTGCTGCATTTCACAGCAGCCAGAATCACTTGAATATTTGGTCATTCAAGACCTGGGCATATGTCTCATAAGCTGTGAAAATATTCAGAGAGGAAAGAAGAGCATGCTTATAGCAAGGTCTAATGAAGAGAGCAAGTTTTGATTTTCATGCAGGTGAATCATTAAAGGCAAAAGAATATTATTGATTGTTTGTTACAGTTGTCTGAATTGAGGGCTGTCTCCTAGCAGGTTGAAATTTACTGTGACTGATGGGATCTCATAAACTCAGATCAAAAGGAGAATAAAAATGTAGGATCTTAAAAGAAAATTACCCCAAATAAAAATGTTAGTGTCAGAAACAAGTAAAAATGTACTATATGCATTATCTAATGTTGCCTCCTTACCCAGTGACTATCATTTAAATTTACCACAACAAATATTTTGATGTTATATTCCAGTAAATATCCTTTAAAAAAAAGAAAGAAAGAAAGAAAACAATGATTTTTGTCTCCTGAAACTTTTACAGAATTCTGTTAAAGTTAGCCTGCGGAGCAATGTTGTGGCTCACAGTACACAAATGAAGATGCTCATATCTACAGGGTCAAAGTAATGTTAAGTTCGGATGTACGTGCTTTTAACTGGGTTTCCATACTGTCTGTATAGGTTTTGGGTCCCACCCAAACTGTTTTGAACCTGTTAGTCAAATTTGGCAAATATGCAGCAGAAGTATGGTAGCTCCTACACCTTTTGCGAAGAGAGATGGGAGAGACATGAGTTGGGATGCAATGTTATGACTGAGCAATACAACATTTTTTTCCTGCAGAAAGGGTCAGTCCTGGTCCTGCCCAAGCTGCCTCCAGCACAAGTCTTATGAGGAGCGGCTGAGGGAACTGGGGTTGTTTAGTCTGGAGAAAAGGAGGCTGAGGGGAGACCTTATCGCTCTCTACAACTACCTGAAAGGAGGTTGTAGTGGGGTGGGTGCTGGTCTCTTCTATCAAGTAACTAGTGATAGGACGAGAGGAAATGGCCTCAAGTTGTGGCAGGGGAGGTTTAGATTGGACATTAGGAAAAATTTCTTTACTGAAAGGGTTGTTAGGCATTGGAACAGGCTGCCCAGGGAATTGGTGGAGTCACCATCCCTGGAGGTGTTAAAAAAATGTGTAGATGTGGCATGTCAGGACATGTTTTAGTGGGCATGGTAGTGTTGGGTTGACGGCTGCACTCGGTGATCTTAAAGGTCTTTTCCAACCTAAACGATTCTATGATTCTATGTTGTGCTGTGCCATTGCCACCTCTGACCTGGCTTTGGTGCCTATCCAACACTTCATCAAGGCAGCTCATCTAAAGCAACAACATGCTAACCAGGCAGGAAAGGTGACTGTTTTTTTTCTGGAAGAAAACCAGTCAGTTTTCTTCAATTTTCTTCCCTTCTCCCTGGGAAGGAAAGGGAAGGGAAGGGAAGGGACACAGACACTAATGCTCCACTGTGAGAAATGCATCGCCTGGAGCTTACACCTTCTTAGACATCAACAGAAGACACAAACTTGTAAGAACCTGGGCTTCATTAATTCTGGTGTGCCTGAAATGAGCATATTTTTCATGGAACAAACCGAAGTTTATAACATATTCCTATTACCAGTTTCCCATGTGCAAAACCAGGTTGACCTCAATAAAGGACCAAGAGAAAGAATTCATTACTGCAGACATTTCTCTTCTTCATAGTGGTGGCATGAGAGGCAATGAGAAGCTCTGGAAGCCATTCATTATTTTCTTTCTTTCTTTCTTTCTTTCTTTCTTTCTTTCTTTCTTTCTTTCTTTCTTTCTTTCTTTCTTTCTTTCTTTCTTTCTTTCTTTCTTTCTTTCTTTTTCCTTCTTTCTTTCTTTCTTTTTCCTTCTTTCTTTCTGTCTGTCTGTCTGTCTATCTTATCCTAGTATAAATGCATCTTCTACAGTTGCTGATCAGAAGCCAGACTGGTTTACATAAGGGACCAAAGTGTTGTGTAAACTATGACATTAAGTCCAAGGAAAATTGTTTTCTTCCTCCTAACATTGCAGCTATCAGCAGCTCAAAGCAGACACTTGGAGAGCTAGGGCTGGGCTAGGAAAACATCTGGCTAGGGAAAGGGACCCAATAACAGGGGGCTGGAGAAAGGAACCTGTTTCATGCCTTGCATTAGTGACCATGCTAACCACGTTGCATCCTGCTCTGGTTAAAAAACACTGTTCTACTGAAGGAACCCAGAGGCTGTATACAAAATAAAGAAGGCATGAACACACCATGCAGAGAGGTCTTCATCCTATCTCTGGGTAGGTTTCTAATGCTGTTTCCCAGCTAGGTTGTGACTTAACCTTCGTCTGCAAGTGCTGTAAGCTGTTGGTTGCCCCTGCAGGGAGGACTGAGATTGCTTCCTGTTGTTCCCTCTCCAAAATGCAAAGTACATGAAGGGAAGGCTCTTGGAGAAATAGATGTACCTTTTTGGAGAACAGGAGGGATGCACACAAAGATTGTAATCAGCCACATGGCTTGTTAGAACTTCATGGATAACTGAGGTTTAGTAAACATGCCATCAGGGATGTGGTAGGATGCTAGGAGAATTCCCCAGACAGCTGATGAACCTGATGGACTATCTTTTACTTGTGCTAATACACTGAAACCAGCTGAACTAAAATAAAGCCTACCTTATGATAAGATTGGCATCTTGAAGGATTTGAGATTGACTGATGCCTGTGACTTTTCAAGCCCAGAATAAATAATGAATAATTATGCCAATAAATCATATAAATAATACAATAGCTGCCATTCTAGTTAATTTTATATCTTTGGTTCCCATCACAGATCCATTTCTTTTCCCATTCGCTAAGCCTTTCCTTATTCTCCTGTGTATTCCTTCTCATCATTGATGTTTTTGGCTTGGACTGTACTATAAAGCTTAGCTACTTTTGGTAAGAGGCACAGAAAAAAGCAACTCACAAAAAAGCAACTCACAAACCTGTGCCAGTAAAACTCCTGGTAGAGACAAATTTCCTGGCAACAAAAACATTTTGCTCCAGTAACTTACTTTATTCTGGGAGCTGGTAGAACGTTACATAAGTTACAGTGACAACAGGGCTTCTGCCAGCTTTATGGGTAGGACCGGCTGCCAGAGGTATTTCAATATGGTTTCAACAGCAAACCATTTCTAGGAGGAAAAGCCTTATTCTCCTTCACCTTAGACTCTCTTTTACTTTTCCCTTCTTTTTGCTGTAAGAATCACCCACTGCTAACAATAAATGTAGCTGACCTGGTATTAACATAATTTCACTGAATAGGCAAACAAGAGCAAACTGTCTCCCAGACGAGAAACCAGAAGTAGGTAGGGGGATAGTTAATTTAAAGAAACCCTGATACAGCTCAGAGAAGATTGTTCTTCAAGGTTTCTTTTGCCGTAGTGGTACATAAACCCCAGTTAAACGACTCTATCAGCTTCCTCAGGCCAGTCCCCATAGTCACCAATTATGTTTCATAGCATTAAAACACGCACATTGCCCTCCAGCATCTGCAACACATGGTTTTGTCAACCCCCCCTGATTTGCACTGGGGCTTAAGTCATTCCTGAGCCCTGTGGTCATGCATGGAGCTCAGCCAGGGCCATCTGAGCCTGTCAGTGCCATCAAAGCACACAGCCGTCCCGCTGGTTTGGGGATCCTGCGGCTGCCCTGTGTCTGGTAGTGCATCTGAGTCCTCTCTGAAGTCGTTTTTTTCTAATCATTCTTCTAAGTAAAGTTAGCAGCTATGCCCACTTCGGAAACACTTTTTCTTAGACTAAGAAGCTGTCACAGTGCTGAGAAAGCTGCAGCTTTAACCAGATTTCATCTTTGTGTGTCACTGCTCATGTCAAAGTATAAATGTACTCAGACATAAGAGTTGTCCTGCTTTCATCAAGGGAGCCAGCCTGCCTTCGCCTAGTTCCGCTTGGTTAAGCTTGTTATTTAAATTGTTAAAATTGAGACATCGGCAGTAAATTTCAGAGAAGATATAACAATTATTAGATACAAGCAGGGCTCTTGTACTTGTGAACATATCATGCCCTCCATCCACATGGAATTAGCCACAAATAATTTACAGCAGTTTCTTTAAGAAGTGTGCCCCGTAGTACTTGGATGGCATTAAATCACAGTCATTCCCAACTGGATCATATTTCCAACTTTAAGATAGATTTGATGCTTGTCAGCACCATGGCTCAGCACTCCAGGGGACTACCTTTTAAACCTGCCAGCTCTTGAAGAACTGAGTTTTGATTCCCAGTGCTGCCTTCCAGCTGAGACCTGCAAGGGTCGGTATCTCCAGTATGCCAGGCCAGGCAGTGCAGTCACCCCTTGGAGGTCGA
The DNA here is from genome assembly GCA_013401275.1 of Pandion haliaetus. Classification (NCBI taxonomy): domain Eukaryota; kingdom Metazoa; phylum Chordata; class Aves; order Accipitriformes; family Pandionidae; genus Pandion; species Pandion haliaetus. The sequence goes on along the minus strand of VYZV01023251.1, from coordinate 129,741 downwards.
GGAGGGCTGGGAGGATGTTCGGGTGACCTTGTGCCATTCAGTTTCCACATGAAAACAACTCACGGAGGGAGGGGGGCTCACATCTTGCTCTGGCAGCTGAGAGCAAGAGGGGTCATTGCTGAGGCTGGAAGGAAAAAACAAGTGTTAAGTGGAAGCTGAGAAAGTAATATCAAAAAGGGGCAACATGCATATATATACAAGTAAAATGGGAGACTTGTTGATCTTTTTAGGGACTGTACAGAGAATGAAACTCATTTTGGTTTTCCATGTGCACTTGACTTCCACGAGTTTCACATCCCCTCAGAGGAGATGAACTTAAACAGCTAAAAGGTTAAAAGGTAATAGGCATATTGGACTAAAACTGCCTAATACAAGAAGGGGAAGGAGGAAGGGCCAGCAGAAGGTGCCTGTCTGTCCCCCCGGGCAGAAACCCCTTTGGCGGTGGCACATCTGCTGGGTGCCCACAGGCACAAGATGCAAACAGACAGATACCTGCAGCACAGAGATGGGCCAGGATTTCTAAAGCCCTCCCACACTTTAGGTCTCCTGGCACAGAGCTGCAGCTCTGCTGTGCATTTTTGCAGGAAGCAAAGAGTCATAGAGTGTTCCCCTTCAGCCCTGCATGGGACACCCAGGCAGCCAGAGCCCTTGAGTAGCACTGTGAGGGTCACCAGCTTTTCCCCTTTCCACACAGAGGACTGGAAAGGAGATGGAGGCTCTGTATTGCCTTCCCTCCTGCACCGCCAGCACTCCACTGCAGAGGAGAAGGGGAAGGCTAGGGAGTGATTTGTGCCAGGAGAAGACCAGGGGCACATTGTGTCTTCTTTGAAACACCTGCTAAAACAGGGATCAATACATGGCTCCCAGAGTTACAATCTGGCTCCTGCCCTTTATTCACAGTAGTGTGAAGGCTTCAGTCTAAGCTTGTAGAAATAAGGGACAGCAATAGTATTGCCATTGAATCCCAAGAGCCCTCTGTTGCAAGATTTAACAGCCACAGGTCTGTGAACACTGGAAGGTGGCCTGGATGGCCCTGGAGAGGGAGAAATGGAAAGGCTGATCAGCAAGCGCTGTGTTGTTGGTTTTATAGCAATAGGTAGAGATACATAGATAGTACTACTCTTCACCTGGACTTTTGTTTTTATTCAAATCCAGGCACAATTTTGCTGGGGAAGGACATGTATCTCTGAAAAAAAAGAGGAGGGGAGAAGGGTGCTGAGACTGAGTAGCTCTCTCTGTGCCCAGGTACTGCCTGGCAGTACATAGTCCCATCTCATTTTCACAGAGGCAGCCTTGCACAAAGTCATGCATATTAGGTGACTAACCACATCTTTACGGGACAGGAGGGTGCTCCTGCTTGAAGCCAAAAACCAGAGGACTCTTACATTTCTGCTCAAGCAGGACTTGTGCAATCCATCCAATGCCCTGGGGACAAGCCACTATGTGTTGTGTCCATTGCATTCAGTGTGTCTCAGATGCCTTGCTGTTATTGTGCATGTACAGACCATCTGCTCAGCACATTCAGAACAGGTTGACCCATCCTTGACATATCAGACATGCCACTCATCCTAGTGCCAGCCTATGCATGTACATCTCTCTTGTCCAGGAGACCCAGCTGCCCTGAGGCACACTAAGAGAGCTGTGGCAGAACTGCATTTCTGGGCATGCCTTGATATGCCAGGAGATGTGATTGCCCAAGAATTGCATGGTACAGGTTAGGGATGTTGGCAGTAAGGGTAAGGGATATTGACAGAGATGCTAGTGCCCTTGCCAGAGGTGGAGTCAAGGAGGGCAATGATGGAGGAGATCAAATCAGAGGGACATTTGCAACTTGGACCTAGAAAGCAAAGACTAGAAGAAAAGCGAGAGTTAAGAGTTTAAAAGACTGTTTTCCTCTGCTCCCGGATTGAATGATGGGACCATTCTTCTCACTCCTGGGGGCACAGATTTTATTCCAGTATATAGGAAATTTTCTGTCTCCTTCTGCAAAGGTTGGAAAGACAACTATCAGTGAATTAGGGACTCTACAGAGAATAACTACATTCTGGGGATCTGCTGTTTGGAGGAGCTGGATGCAGAGAGATGTGGGTGCTGAGAGAGGCCTCCCCAGTGTGAGGTAGCAACCACATCAGAAGTCAAGGCCATGGAAGAAGGAGATGTGCTGAGAGGTGAGAGCCTCAAACAAGGACCGTTCATCCATCCAGGTTGCTCTGGGGGACCTGAGAAGTGGACCGTGCAAGAGAACCTTCTGTCTTTGGGTTTGTTTCACTCTCAGCTCCCATGAATGAGCTTTGAATCATTTGGGTGAAGCACCTGAGCTGAACCCAGCAGCTTTCACCAAGTGTTACTGCATTACTGAGCGCTCTCCCTCATTGGGCTGATTTTCCAGGAGGAAGAGCCCCAAGATATCCTTTCTGAATGATATTTGCACCTTGCATAAAAAGCGAAAATGTCAAGCCATTTTTTAAAAAAGACAAACCACCCATACAAAAATTACCTATACAAGCCCAAAGTGTCATTCTCAAGGGAGTGCTGCTAAAATAGGCTTCAAATGCCATTGGGCTTCGTTTTCATCTTTTCTCTCTCAGTGTGACTATGACATGTGCTTTGCGAGATAACAACAGACATAGGACATTTCAGGAAATACGAGGAGACAGCTAACCATAATATCTGCAACATTATCAAAGCCAGCATAATGCTGGTCTGAGTCTAACAGGAAAGCAGCAGTGGTACAAACTGGACACATAACTAAAAATGTCATGTCTTGTTATCAGCAACGCGACTAGCCAATCCTTGGTTAAAAGTGACTGTAAGTCTATAGAGGAAATGCAATGCTGCACTCACCCCAGGCGTGATACAAGTTTCCAATACGTGGCATCTTCACTTTAAAATATCATGCTAACTAGGTATGGATGTTGACAACAGTCCAAAAATCCTGATGGCTGGCTGGTGCCTGGAAGAGGAAAGCTTCACTTTCGTTTCTCCTGGCTTGCCTTCCTCAGCATTGTCCTTGCCTGAGCCCTGCCACGCTCCTGCTTCAGCCTGAGCACCAATAAGCACATTTTACGATTGTTTGCTGGGTTCAAAACACTTGAAACCTTTCAAAGCACCTGACATCCTTTCAAGTTAGCTGCTAAAAAACCGAGCACAAACAGAATGGGTTTCAGAGAAGCTCTGTCAATCAGCGCTCAATCTGTATGTTCTCCGAGACATTCCTTATCCTGGCTGATTTATTTCATATTAAAAGGGCTGTCAATCTGTAGCACAAGAACAGGTTGAAAAAAAAAATGTGAGTGATGTCTGTGACTTTTTTTTGTTTATTTAAAATGATATTTCCCCCCACCTTCTTTCCCCCCTCACGTTCTCTTTTACTGACACCCACCTTTATTTTTCTCTGCAGGTATGGTGTGAGTGTTGTATACCACATGCATTTAAATTAGAAATATATTTTGCAAAGTTGTGGCAGACCCTTTTTTATTATTCATCAAATATATCCCTTTTACCATCTGATGGCTTGGCAACAGGATCATCTCTCTTTCAGTTAAAATAAATGGGCCAGTAAAGTGGTGGAATATTCACTGTGCTGAAAAGATTTTACACTAGTTAATGTACACTGCGTGTTGTGGGTTTCATTAGAGCAGAATACTAATGATGCACTGCATGTCTCCCCACGGTATCACTTTATTGTACCAGCTGTATTATTGTTTTATATTAATATATTGATTATTGTCTTTTTCTCTCGTGTGTGTTTTGTCTCCCAACTTTTTTCTCCTGGCATTGCTTACCTATTACAGTTGGCAATTGTTTTCAATATCACATTTTTGGAATGAATGTTGGTATTTATATGATTTCTTTTTGTTTTCCCCCATGTCTCTGAAGTAATTAATTTCCCTTGTTTGCTGCACAGATGTTGGGATATTTTTCAGTGAAACTTGATAAAGAATGACAATTTCACATACAGGTATGGAGGAAAAAAGGATAAATATCTTGGCATTTCAGATTCCAAGGTGGAAAGGTATCTAAATTCTCAAAAGACCAATTCTTGGGGTTGGACAGAGGCTGAGAAAGATCTGATTCCTGGATCCTTTGCACAGTTTGTTGGACTGCTGAACTCAAAGAGCTTGTTTGCTGTAGCTGTGAGATAACCCCTGCACTGGGCTGGGTGGCTGTTCTGTTCCTCTGAGAAAAGGAGAGGTGAAAGCTGAGTTACCAGGGGGAATTTGTAATTTAACAATACTTGGAGTCAAAAGGCACCATCACTTTGATCCAAGTCAATTCGCCAGCTAATAACACGGGACCTGGTCCAGGTCTGGAGCTTGTAGGCACTATAGCAATATAGATGACAAAGAAGAGTAACAGTGTGGTAAACATGCAGTTATGTAGCTGTTTATATCCTGTGGCTGAGAAACAAGGAATCCTCCCAGCATTTTCCAAGGTATCATAATACGTCACTATCATGACTTTTTCACAGAGAGCTTGCTGATGGTGGTAAGTCTGTGAGTCACCTGAACACGCCACTGGCAGTGTCAGGGAGGAGAAAGTGGAGGTCCAACAACTGACCTATTGCTGTAGGAACAGGTACCACCACCCCCCCCCCATAAAATACTGGCTTGGCAGGCTGCTGGGTGGAGGACCCTGTGAGTCCTGTGAGCTTGGACAGGCACGGTAGCATATAGAGCCTTGAATGCTGGTAGGTAAAGGAGCTCCAGGAAAAAAATTATTTGGAAGAAGATGTGGCACCATGGCTGGCTGATTCATGCAGTGAACACCCAGTGCATGGCCCTTCCCTCTCCAGGTGTGCATGAGGTGGAGCCAGCTGTGGCTGGTAGCTGGTCTGAGCCTCACAGCTGCAAAGTGCCCTTGTTATTCTTCCCTGGCTTGCAGTGTGGGATGTTTTGGTACCTCCTCCTGACAAAATAGAGTGGATCAACCCTCTGCTCCCCACAGCTGAGCTCTGTGCAAGTGAGGGGTTTGCAGAGCAATGGGCATGGCTGGAGTGTTGTTTGTCCTGCTGCCCGGGAATGAAGGTGATCAGCATTAATTATCAGTGTAGGAAGGGATAGGAAAAAGCTGTGTTTGAAGAGAAGATGCCAAATTGCTGTGTGAATCAGGTGACAGTGCTGGGTTTCATGAGCACAGGAGAACAGCTTCCTGTTACTGAGTTGGTGTCTCTAGTGCTTAATATCCTTCCACCACAGCAAGCTTGTGCTGGAAAATCAACATGCATTTGCAAGCCCTGCTGTTAAGGTACAAG